>CM063597.1:3395159-3423994 GCA_032356905.1 Salix exigua | reverse complement strand
TTGACATAATTTTTCTATATGTTTTGTCTACGTATGGGTTCATATTTTTTTTTTACGTGATATGAAATCTGAAATATCATACATAAAAAAAACCACAGGAGTTAGTTTTTTACAAAAATAACTTCGACCAGTGAATTATTTTGATTATTATTCTCATTTTTATTATTATGATTGCTAAATTATCATTATTATTATCACTGCTATTATGAATATTATTGCAAATAAGTAATATTCTAATTATCGGAAGAAATGAAAGTATTTGTTTTTATTTTTAAGATGTATTCTTTATATTTTTATATTTTATATGATATCAAAACACTAACATAAAAATAATTTGATATTTCTTAAAAATAGTTCATTACATATATATATATATATATATATATATATATATATTAAGGAATTAATATTAAAAATATCAAAATATATAATTATTCTCAATTTGTCTAGATAAAATATCTTTAAAATAACAATTATCTTTATTTTAAACACATTATCCACAATGAGATGAAAATTTAAAAGAAACTAACTAATTGAAAGTTTTATAGGTTGATTATTTCATTAAGATGTATAGTATTATTAAAAACAATATTGGACCATTAATATTTTTACCATGTTAAAAATTAGGTTTTGTCTGCAGTGAAGTGCAAGGCAAGTGACTCAGTATATTTTTCATTTGTGATAATTTGACCAAAAGTTTTTACCTGTATTATCTATGTGTAGCTTCATATATTTTTATTCATATAATATTATATCCTTAATATCATACATAAAAAGTTGCAGAAGTTAATTTTTAACAAATATAACATCGATTAATGAATTATCTTGAGTACTATACTTCTTTTCTTCTTATCGTCATCATCATCATCATTGTTAAATTATAATAATTATTATTGTCGTTATTGTAACAATTAATATATATAAATAAATAATATTCTAATTATTACTCACAATATTATCATTGCCACCATCATTATTGTTATAATTTTTTTTAATTTCCAAGATTTATTATTTATATTATTATATTCAAGTATTTCAAAACACTAAGATTAAATTAATTTGATAATTGTTTAAAAAACTTACTTCCTTTTTATATATATATATTAAGGTGTTAATATTTAAAAAATATTAAAATATATAATTATTTTTAAGAGACAAAACCTTAAAAATAAATTTATTATTATTTTAAATGTATTTTCTATAAAAAAAATAAATATATAAAAAACTAATATACAATTATTATTATTATTATTATTGTAAATATTTTTTCTATAGTAATAATTGAAACTTTTTAGGATATTTATTTTACTCAGATATATAGCATTATAAAAAAAAATCTAAGACCATTAATATTTTTTTCATGTTAAAAAGTTTGTTTATGGCTACGACAACGTGGAGGGCAATTGACTCATATAATTTTTCATTGCACATAATTTGCCCCAATTTTTCCACAGGTTTAGTTCATGTGATATTATTAATGAATTATTTCGATTCTTATTGTCATTTATTATCATGATTATTAAATTATCATAATTATTATAAATGTCATTATAAATATTATTATAAATAATTAATATTCTAATAATAATTGGTAATACTATCGATGACACCATAATTATTGTTACAAGAAGAAATTAATTTTTTATAAGATTTATTCCTCATATTATTATATTAAATTATTTCAAAAACTAATAATATTTTTTTAAAAATACTCTATAATTGTTTTTGATATATATATATATATATATATATTAAGGTACTAATATTAAATAAATATCAAAATATATAATTAGTCTCACATATTTATAAATAAAAAACAAATTATAAATAATCATTATCATTATTTTGAATGTCTTATCTATAATAATTTGAAATTTCAACACCTAACAATATTAATGAAAAACAATTTAAAAACAAAATAACTAACAAAACAAAAATATATATCATTAGATTTAACAAAATTATCTGATTTGTAAAAAAAAAAGAGAAAACATAATAAATACAAATTTTCAAATGATATCCAACACAAATTATAATTTAAACATTAAATTAAAAAACAACTTTAATTACAGTGGAAATAATAAAAATTAGAAAAGAAAACTAAGAATATCTATATAAAAACATGGATAAAAATATGAATAAAAATATATATAAAAGATAAAGGTATTAAAATAATATCTACGATTGAAAGGTATAAGGGTGAAAATGCAACACACACACACACACACATATATTAAATTTCATTTCAAGGACAAAATTCAAAACAAATCTAAACTTTGATACAAAACAAAACCAAAAATTAAAAGAATAAGGATCAAAATGAAACTTAAATATATAATCAATTTGAATTGAAGGATACAATTGAAACAAGTCAAAACTCTGATATCAAAAATCATAAGGATTTCAATCCAATCTAGAAGTTAAAAGACTGAGAACTGAAATGAAACTACGATATATAATCAATTTCAATTGAAGGGCAAAATTGAAACAAATCAAAACCTATAATAGAAATAAAGATCATACAAAATATTTGAAAGATCAAGGACTTTAATGAAACTACAATAAACCGTAAGGTCCGACATATACTTTTGCATGCATGAGTTAGAAAGGGGAAACTTCGACTAACCACCTTGGAATGTCATACTGTTGTACTAGGAGGAAGAAAACATGGCAAATAATCATTATAGACGTCGATTGAGTAATTTTGCACCTTTAAACACACTGCACGCACCATCCATAGTCGGCGTGAGGGTGGAAGTGGACGGCACGTCCGATGACGCGCCAATAGTAACTTATCGGAAAATATAATTAAAAAGCGGTAAATTACCGGACACCCCAACAGACAATTCTTGGATTTTGTATTATATGGGCGTATATACATATTTGGCCATTTAAAACAATTTGTGCAATTACCGTATTGACCCCTACGTGTATTGTGAATTTTTGTGTTACATGAGGGTATATTTGTATTTAACCACTTAAAAAATATGTGCAATAACCTTAATGCCCCCGACGGTTCCACTTCATTTTTGTCTTATATATGAGTATTATGGTTATTTTACTATGCATGGGAAGACAAAAATCGAAAATACCTCCGGACCCAAGGCTAAAAATCATAGTAAACTAAGGAGTAAAATAATAATTTTACTATTCCAGTCAATAATAATTTTACTATTCTAGTCCGTAATAATTTTACTATTCCATTCCACCATGCCTCTAAGTCTATATGAATAATGAAAAACACTATTCATTACTATTGGAAAGGCTATTCTGGTTTAGCTTATAAGATAAAATAAAAATTACAGGTTGAATATCCTATCATGATTCTAACAATCCCTAGCTAAGTTGTGTAACGCTGCAATATTTTTACGAGTATATCTTAGTAATAGAAAACCAAAAGATCTTAGCCCTTCTCGTATCTCCATGTATCTCTGAATTATTTTAGAGACTAATTTTATAGTTTGGGTTGTCAATAAGTTTATGGGTATTATTCATGTTAATCATCTCAAAATCATAGAAAACCTCAGCTAATTTTAATGCCCGTAAAAGTTGTATTTCAAAGTGTTTTCATTCATTAAATAATATATTTTTAAATTTATTTTTAATATCAACATATTAAAATAATCTAATAACACGAAACACAATTAATTCAAAGCAAAAAAATCACTATTAACACATTGTATATTTATAACCAAACACACACAGTGTAAATTGTTTTCTACTAAAATAGTATTTATATATTGTTAATATATCAAATTAGAATCACACAAAAATCATTTAAATAAATAAATAATAAAATTAAATGATTGTATGATTGTAAAGTGTTTTTATTTAGAAATGCATCAAAATAATGGTTTTTATTTATTTTTAAATTATTATTTATATGAGCACATAAAAATAATATAAATACATTAATTTTTGAAATTTAAAATATAAAATAAATATAAAAATAAATAAAATAAGATAAAATGGGGTTGGTGTGGGTTGAAAAATCAAGATGAAAATGCAAATTCAAGGCTAAAATAATTTATTATAGGATAAATCTGCGTAAAAATTAAGTCGAAAGGCATAATTATATTTTTATAGGACGATTTGATTTAAGTGTCAACCAATTTAAATTGTAATTATGTTTCAGAGTTAATTTAGGGTTCAATTGAAGGATTTAATTAAGTGCAAGGATTTAATTATACTTTAAATTGGTCTCATCAAATTAATGAAGGGCTTAATTGATGAAAAATCAAGTTCTCGAGCTTAATTCGTGTTCAATTAAGAAGATTAGAATTTTTGGAGACCGAATTGAATTTTTCCAAGCCAATTATGCGAAGTCAGGGTGCTAAATTGAAAACATAGAGAAATTAATGGTCAATTAAGGGTAAATCGTACATATCAAAAACCAATGACAAAATAAAAAAGGCACGTAAAATTAAGGTTGATATTGAAGTTTTTACAAGGATACAATTGCATAAATTTAAAAGTTTGAAGTAATTGGAAGTGCAATTAGAACAATTACAAATTAAGAGACCAAACTGCAATTCTATAGTCTCCCAAAACTCTAGTCCTGCTCCACACCACTGCAGACAACAATTGAATGCACACCATTGCCAACACGCCACCTCTGCAGATATGTTGCCGTTAACACACCATTGCTGCAAGCACACTGCCACAAGATGTTAAGCCACCACGCAAGTTGCCCTTTTCCCTATAAATAGCCCCGATGATAGCGTGCATCGAGGGAAAGATATAACTGTGATCAAATTGGAGGAGATAAATTTACGCGACAAAGAGGAGGAAAATTACATAGAGGTAAAGTTTCCAAAACGAGAGAATACAAGAAAGGAAGACGAAAATAGTGGGGAAAACACTAAACAAATACATGAGGAGGGGCACAGGCACTAGAAAAACCAAAGAAGAAGAAGAAGAAGCAACTAGTGACAATTAATATTTCTCCTCAGCGATGACATAACAACTAGTGGAAACCATCGTCACCTTCCTCAACGCCGATACAATCACCATTGGCATCTTTCTTACCATCTCTTCAGCGCCATCTCTCTCTTCCTTTGACAGTGTCGATAACCTTCTCTCTCTCCTCTAGCTAGCCGACTGGCAACCTTGCATCATCCCCTCAACACCGATAATATCTCCTCCAGTCTAGCAGCTCCCCAGTAGGTCCAACTCTCTCTCTCAGCTTTGGCAACAAACAACAACACTAGCAACGTTAGCCAGCCACATTCCAACATCTACTCCAGCCACCAAAGGCCACCATTTCCAATGCACCAACACAAGAAGAAACACCTCACCTCCTTTACATGGAAGTAGTGTGAGGGACTCCGGTCATCACCCTCCTAATACCATCATCTTCTTGTTCACCATTATGGTGAGTAGTGGGGCATCCCACTGTTCATGTGTAAAACAGTGGGTTGGCCAGGCTGGGCCCTGTGCTCAGCCCAACCACCTAGAATAGATGGTCATGTTTGCTAGGCTAGGAAACCAAACCAAATTTGCTTTGAGAAAATCTTTTCCATAAAAAATTATAAATAAATTTTTTGTTGTTTTCATGCATATGGCCGAATTCCAAGGTTTCCCAAGCATATTTTTTGTATAAAATATATATTGTATATTGCTCATGTTTTGAAATGAAAATTAGATATCGTAACCAATTTATAATTATCCATTGGATTTGACCAACAAAATAATTTAACAATTATTTTGTTTTAGATATCATGATGTAAAATTACATTGTAAACTACACTCGCGAGATAGATAAAAAAGTTTTCAAAATACAGATGTAAAAATATTTTAGTTAGTCTTTCATTTCAGTAATGAGGTAGAGTTCTCTCATGAAGAGAGATCAAAATCGAACTTTAGAAAATACCAATGAATAAAAATTGATTTAGAAAAACAATCGAACAATAATGCAACTTATCTTAGGTAAAGTGCACTGGGGTGATGCGTCTTCTCCTTGCACAACAAGTCTCCTAACCCAAACTCTAGCGGACCAGTAGGTATCCTAGTAATATTAATACTAAGTGGCGAGTTATGATAATTATTTTATGACTATAAAATACATCCTTTTCATTGAGTGCTATATCTCTAATCCAAGATGGCGGGCCGTATGTGTGAAAAAGATGTCGCCGCGATACCCACCATGGAAAAACCTTTCACATGAAGCCTGACCTAACTAGATTGGATGATCTGGGTTATCTTAATAATGCTTGAAAGATATTTTTTCATGATATAATTATATAGATTTGTTTGTTTATTTATTACATTAGAGGATACATTTTCATCAAAACTCTCAGTCAAGTATTATCATACATTGATGGTGTTTGAGAGTGGTTGCTATTATTTTTAAAGTGATAAAAATATTTTTGACATGATCATATCAAAATGATTTAGAAACACTTAAAAATCATTTAAATCAAAACAAATCAATTTTTTAAAAGTATTCTTCAAGTGCTTCCCAGACAAATATATTATTATATATAAAGTTGAGCTCAACATTTTACTGTGAATTTTGCTCATTAAAATTATTGATTTTCTCTTTAAGATAAATTATATTAAGATAAGTTTTGGAGGTAGAAAACTTCTTTTACATTTGGTTATTTCAGAATTATTGGATGTAATTAGGGGCGGTGAGGTAATTTGCTACACAAAAAAGTAGAAGATGAATTAGCATTGACAAAACCTGGCTTTCAGGTCATTGATCGGAGGACCACCGTGTCTCCTCCACAGTAAGGTGATGCATGTTGCATAGTTATGACTTGTTGACAAGTGTGGATGCTTTTTCTCTTCCATTTATTTTTCTCTTTATATTTTGATTATTTTAAAATTAGCATTGGTTATCTCAAGTTTGTTTGTTAGTTTTTTTCTTTATTAGATTTAGTTATTTAAAAGGAATTTTCTCATTTAATTAAATTAATTAATTTCATTCTTTACCATTTAAATCCACAAGTGTTATTTTTCCAGGTTGCTCTGAGTTAAGAAGTTAATGATTTATAAGTTTAAGGATTTAACTCTAATTTATAAGATTCACCCGAGTTTTTTTAAAAAGTTTTTTCTTCCGATTTCATCATCGAACACTCTTTTATTCAAGGAGAATTTTTTTGCTCGTTCACCTAAACCTATAAAATATATTTTTAGAAAAAGAGTTTATTCACATAAAAAAATAGTGTATCAACCTCTGAAACTCTTGTCTTTTTCCATGGTTGATTACAATGCATGTTCCTAACTACAAGAGATGCACAGGGATGATGCAGTAGCTAATCGTGTTGGCAAATTCAGAATCTTTCAAGAGGTCTATCAAGAACAATGCATGAGAAAGACGACAATTGTGATTTTCTTAATTAGCTTTTCATAAGAAATTAGAGGTGGAATATTCCATCATGATTCTATCTATCCCTATCTATCTATGTTTTACAATGGAGCAATATTCTTACGAGTAGTATCACTATCATCTCGGTAATAAATTATATTTTTCAGTTATTTTAGAGATTGATTTTATTATTCATGCTAATCACCTCAAAATCGTGGGAAATCATAACCAATTTTAATGTCTATTTCAGAGTATAATAAATTATATTTTTCAAATTATTTTTTATTTTAATACATTAAAATAATCTAAAAACACCAAATTCAAAGCAAAAAAATTTGAAACACACAGAACCGAACTTATTTTCTATTAAAATAATATTTTTATATTTTTAAAATTTATTTTTAATATATTACATTAAAACAAATCAAAAATATTAATAAATAAATAAATAAATTAAATTCTAATTATTTTATATATTTCTGAAAAAAATTAAAAAAATCTCCACCGTAATTTCAATTATCTGAGAAGTTAAGTTAAAGCCAAAAAGAGGAGCCCACCATGGAAAAACTCTTGCAAGATTTATTCTTATCACACGCCACGCACGATACCTACTCTAATCCCCTTCAAATCAAATAAATGCCCGACCTAACTGGATGGGATAATCCGGGTAATGTTAATAATGCTTCGAATTTATTTTTTCTGTGAGATAATTATACAGATTTATTTATTACATTAGAGGATGCATTTGTCTCAATCAAGTATTATTATATATTAATGGTGCTTGAAAGTGTGGTTGTAATTCTTTTTCAATGTAATTTTTATTTTAAAATAATTTAGAAGTAGAGTATGGAGGCTTGCCTCATTTATTTTTTGTCTTTACTAATTTAGCTTTTCTAAAATAAATTTTATTTTTAGTTAAGTTAGAATTATTGGTTTGCATTGCATTGAACGAGTTGTAAAAGACATCAATATGAGTTATGGGTCAGACTATTAATAGTATATAAATAATTAATAAAATTTATTATTTGATTATCTAAAAATATATACTTTGTGGCTGGCGAGGCAGCAAGAATTTATGCCACTCCATGTGGTAGCGGACATGGAACATACAGACCCATCAAATAGCCTACGTTTTATTTTGTTTCTTGGTTTTATTTTAGGTTTATAAATGTTTATGTGCGAGATTATATCATGTTTGTGGATTTAAGAGGAGGGAAAAAAAGAAAAACAAAGGAGAGAGTGAGCTTTCTGTAATAGTTTAAGGGTGAAATTGAAGCTTAGTAGAAACTATAGGGGTGCTTTTGGAGAGTCTAAGCTGTGAGGATAGAAGTGAAGCATTGATAAATCTACGAGGGCAAAGAAATAATTAATTTCTATATATATATAACCAGTCCATGACTCAGATCATACACTCATATTAGCTACCTCTCAACGCAAATACTTAAGCATTTCCATTGGATGCAAAAGAAACAAGATCATACATACCTGCAGTTACCACAATAATTGCAGCAAAACTTGGGAGTAAGAAATAGAAAGCAGCTGGAAAGGTAGATCGTCAAAAACTACTAGATAGGCAGGGACACGACAGAGTTCAACACACACACACACACACACACACACACAGGTATTTTCTTTTGCTCAGCTTCCATAATATTCATCATGGATTTTATTTCACCTTAATGCATATGTCAAGTTGGTTTATCCACCCTTCCAAACAGTCGCTGTCCACCAGCCAAAGCATGCTCAGCTGATCGTTTTATATTTTGATGCTGAAGGTATAATCACCATATATAAGTGATCACAATCAGATTATTAATTTCCCACGTCCATTTACACAATCTTGTCTGGCTAGATAGATAGCTAGATATGGAGACATGGTAAATTAAAAATTAATATTTAGCTGGCCGTCGAGCTTCTACTAGCCTTCTTGAACTTGATCATAGTGAGGAGTAGTGGGATCCATCAAGTTGATGTGCAGATCATATAAACTCGAGGTTTAACTCTTTTCGGTTTTGTAGCAGTAATGGCTGCTGCAGATTGTTCCTCTGGAGAGACTTGTATCCATCAAAAACAAATGGCACCTTCTCGACTGGAAGCTTGGGCTCGTCTTTTTGTTACTAGATATCTTGGAAGCCATATCTCCACTGACTGTTTGATGTAAGTTCACAAGGGAAAATTACTTCCCCCATTTACAATTGTTTCGGACATGAATAAATATACTTTGAAAGAAATTAGAGTTAACATACGAAGGAATCAAGCTAAAACTCGTTAGTAATGACGTTATCTTGAGAGAGAATGAACGTTCAAACTTACCTTCTTGAGATACGTAATAGCTCATTAAATATATATTATCCCTTCATTTATCTTGAAAAGCTAAGATTTAACGAACATGATGTATATATCATGTTAGGAGTAATTTGAAATGTTTTTTTGTCTATTTTAATGATACCTTTTCCTTTCGTGGGAACCAACTCAAATTTAATGCCATTGGATTTGGACTGTGCTGTCGCAGTTTAGAGGAAGAAGGGGGTGAAACTTTCACCTTCGAGGGAACTAGTAAAAAATGTAATCTAGAAGCTGTTCTCAAAGTTCACAATCCTCAGTTTTACTGGAAGGTACGTTCTGCTTGTGGGGCTCCTTTTTCTCTCAGCTTATAAGATCAAGAGCAACAATATTATTGCTGTCAGGTAATGACGCGGGCTGACATGGGCCTTGCTGATGCTTATATTGATGGAGATTTTTCTTTTGCTGACAAAGACCAAGGTCTTCTAGATCTTTTCATGGTGAGACAGACAATTTGTTGGTACATGTAGTGCTTTTCATTTTGGTTTTATATCAATGTTTTTTCTTCAAATGTAAATTTTAGGTTCTGATTGCGAACAGAGATGCAAACAAATCTATCTCTAAAGTGAGTAAGAACAGGTATGTACTCTGTATGACAAGTAGACTTGAGTGATTTACCCTCCAAATTTCTTGTTATTCCTTTGATCCTATGTGATCATCTAATATCATTATCTCTGGTTGAGTTAAGGGGTTGGTGGACACCATCGTTTTTACAGCAATTATTGCTTCTGCAAAGTTTTTCCTTCAGCATGTTCTGAGGCAAAATACTCTTACCCAAGCTCGCAGGAACATGTCTCATTCTTATGACCTGGTATGGGATCATAAACTGTTGATGTTTTTGTTTAATAATGTCCACGCTGAAGGGCCAACAGAACATGTCAAAATCGTTATAGCAATATATTAACATGTATTTGCAGTGACATCTTTGCATGTACTGGTGCCATGTTCAGAATTCTGATGGTAGTGGACGATCTTTCAGCGAGGCTTACATTTTCCTTGTCATTTTGTTTTTCTAGGGTAATGAATTTTCTCTCTATTCCTGGGAGAAACAATGGCATACTCGACTGCGATATTTAAGGTCAGAAACCCAATTTTCTGTTGATTTTATTTTAGGCAAAGCACGAATCTCGTTCTCTATGTGCCATGACCTAACATTTGATTGTTTTATTTGCATGCCATGTTACATTAAAGACTGAAGATGAAGACTTAAACACAGCTCAGTTAAGGAAAATTAATGCTCTAATTGAAAAAGTGAGTCTGTAATATACAATCTCTTAACTATTTCACCAAAAAAATTAATAAATTAATGGATATGCATCCTATTATGTATTTATTTTTAACCAATATAGGCAAGAATCGATAAGAAGCATGAAATTCTTGATATTGGTTGTGGCTGGGGAACTTTTGCTATCGAGTCGTGAAACAAACAGGATGCAAATACACGGGCCTCACTCTATCCGTGGAGCAAGCTGAAATATGCGAGAGATGAAAGTCAAGGAAGTCGGCTGCAGGTATCTAATGGATGATTATGAAACCTAGGAGATTTCTTAATTGATATATAGAATCTATTTGTCCGAATTGTTGTTCATGTTGATTTTACGAAGACAAATATATTCATTTTGAGGATTACAACCTATTCTTTTACCAGGATAATATCGGACTTCTCCTCTGCGATTATCGTGAATTGCCTAAAGGTGTAGAATATGATAGAATTGTATCTTGGTAAGATACATCTTTACTATATATATATCTACCATATCCGCTCGGACAAATGTGATAAATTTTTATCTATTTTTCTAGTGAAATGATAGAGCATGTGGGTCATGAATACATGGAAGAGTATTTTAGTATTTGCGAATCAACATTGGCGGAAGATGGACTTCTTGTTCTACTGGTATGATAAAAGGGACGAAATTTGTCATCTGTCGAGTTTCAATGATGAAAGGAATGTGTTGGATTACTACATTTTTCAACATTTAGCCTAGATAACTCCTTATCATCTTTACCATATTCAACTTATTGTTATCCAATAAAAATGCTTGGTTTTTCCTCGGTTTATATCAATAGCGGATGAGTGTTATGATGAGAACAGCGAAGTTCTGATTTTATCAAGGAATATATTTTTCCGGTGTATGTTTGCCTTCATTAAGTAGGATAACATCACCCACGAATGTTGCATCAAGACTCAGGTGTGAATTGTTTTGCTACACTGTACTTTAAAGCTTTGTTCTTGCTTTTAATTTGTCTGAATATTTTGTAATATACTAACACAAGTTTTGTTTGTGTAGCGTGGAGCATGTGGAGATTTTACGAAGTCATTGCTATTTTACATTAAGATGTTGGAGGAAAAATTTCTTGGAAAACAAGAGGTAGAAATAACCATTTGTTTTTGTGTTCTTTGCAGATTTTGATGCGAGTATTAAATTTTTCTCTCTTTTTCTTAGCAAAATCCTTTCCTAGGATTTGATGAAAAGTTCATCAAGACATGGGAGTATTTTTTTACTACTGATGTCTGCTGGTTTTAAGTCTTACACTCGCCAGGGATTATCAAGTAAGTTATGAAATTCGTTTATCCCTTTCCTTTGAAAAACTTATGAATAACTTTTCGAGACTATTTTGTAGACAACATTACATTCAATATTAAATATGAAATTTCAAGATGATCTAGTCCCATATTAAAATTTTATTTTATATGATAATGTAGGTTGTCTTTTCACGTCCTGGCAATGTTGCGAGCATTAGGCAATCCATACAAAGGTTTTCCATCGGCATATTAGCACCTTTCTCTAATATAAGGCACCTCAAAGTGGTATCTACTTTACTTGTTTCTTCAATTTTCATGTTTGGTGTGTTGCAATAAAACTTTCTCGACCAGCTACAACGAATTGGTCTGCAAGGCAATTTGAGAACTTAGTTTGGAGAATATTTCTTAGAAGACATTTCATAATGCTATTATGTATCTACTTGTTCTACGAGGATGTTTAATATTTAGACATCCCTATAAATGTACTTGTGTTTTCTTGGAAACCTATAATAATGATTGAGGTTTGTTAGTTACTTCTCATGCTACATTTATTTTGGTGTAATGTCAAACTCAGTCTCTTGCAATCGATTTGCTTTCAACGGTTAAGAATACATCCAAGCTCATACCATACAAGGTGTCACGGGTAAATTTTCACTCCACAAATAAACTTATGCGGCAACCCGGTTGTTGTTGTTATTGTTAAAAAAAAACCCAGTCCTTTGTTAGATTCAATCTTTCCTCGCTTTTCACTCGTGTTTGCCTTCACAACTAAGTGTTTCGCCTCACCTTAGAGGCTCCCCACACTTTCTCTTATTGCAAGACAAGCAGATTATATAAGTTTGAAAGGTAATTATAGTGCATAACAAGCTTTACTTGAACTCTTTTGCAACCTTTATTAATCTCAGTACGTGTGCCATGTACAAAGATTGCATGCTTGCACCAAGCTCGATTTCTATCTCAAACTCTACATGCCCCATTTTCTCTATGAGACAACTATTAATAGACAAGTATTTACAAGGTACATTCTCATTCCTACCTTTAAGGAAGTTGTCGCGACGGTGATTTATTTTTCCGCGCGCCGTGCCCCGCCATCCTCCTAGATTTGGGGAGACAATGACGTGTGGTGAAAATGGGGTTTGTTTTATTGTCATAAAATTTACAACTATAAATATCAGGAGTCGCCACCTAGTATTAAGGTCATTAGGAACCTATTAGTCTGCAAGAGTGTAGGTAAAGGGTCTTGTTGTGCAAGGGAAGACGCATTACCCCAAGTATATCCTATCTAAGATAAGTTGCATTGTTGTTTTATAGTTTTTCTAAGTTAAAAATTTGCAGTTCATTTTCAAAAACCATTTTTTTCTAAGGGTGTATTTTACAATGTAATTTATACACCGTAATTACAAACCTTTTTTATCTACTGGATGTACTTTATAATGTAATTTTACACCGTAGTAAAATCTTTTATCTCATGGTGTACTTTACAATGTAAATTTACACCCTAATACATAAAATAAAAATAGTTATTAATTTTTAATATTTTAGACAAATTTCAATGGATAATCAAAAACTAGTTATGATATCCAAATTTTTGTTCAAAATATGTGAAAGATGCTACATTTATTTTTTTATGAAAAATATGCTTTGAAAAATCATGGAATTCGACCATATGCAAGAAAACAAATATTTTTTAAATCCATTTTTTTGTTTTTAAAAACATAAAAAATCAGGGTTGAGCCTAGCCAAATCAAATGGGCTAGCCCAACTATGAGACTTAGACAGGGCTAGCGCATAGCGACCCAACTCACCCACGCAACGCATATATATTATATTACAAAGCATTAATTAATTCATGCACGTGTATAGCAAAGTGGTGGTTGGTCGACCACCACGAGGGCTCACTTTCCGCTATCGTCGGGTAGAAAAGATCGAGGTGGTTCTCCCTGTGGTGGTGGCGTCGAAAATGGCGGCCTATGGGGCTGGAGGAGGCGTTAGAAGTTGCGATTCTGTTTACGGTTCTAGCTTGCTTGTTGTTGCTAGTGCTCTCGCTGAGCTGGAGAAAAGGTCGAGCTCGCGAGTGGGGAGTTTCTAGAGGTCAGTCGAGAACTAGCTGGAGGAGGAGCTACTTCAAGTCTATTTTTAGAGAGAGGAGGCATCGTCGGGGGAGAGCTACAATGGGCTGAGAAAGGAGAGAGAGGTTGCTACTGCGAGAGGAGAAAGAAACGGTGTTGCTATTGGAGTTGGGAAGATGACGATGGAGTTGTTGCCGAGGAGGAGGGAGGTGTGGCTGTTTTACGTTGGTTTTTAGAGAGAGATGGCCATCGGAGATGAGGAAGATGAAGAGATTTCACGTTCTGTCATCCCCATCTCTTTATCTCAATTTTCTATGTTTTTCTTTGTTCTCCCTCATTACGTAGATTTCCGTTTCGTTCCCCCACTTGCAGGCATCGTGCATTGTTTTATTTATAGGAGAACTTGGCCTGCCATGGTGGCTGGCTATCGGCGACGTGGTGGCTTCGCTTTTGGCTAAGTTGCTTTTAGCGGTGGGTTGCCAGCAGCATGCAGTGGCTGGTTGGTAGGCGTCTGAGATAAAGGAAGTGGCAAGTTGTTTTTTGGAAGGAAATGAAGATGAAATTTGGTCCTTCAATTTATAATTGTTCTAATTGCATCCCCAATTAGATTTAAATTTGTAATTTTGTGCAATTATACCCGCGTCTAAAATTCAATGTTAACCTTAAATGTGAGCGTCATTTTCATTTTGGATCCCTTGCTTCTGATTTATGCAATTTGACCTTCAATTGAGCATTAAACTCTCAATTCTCTTCAATTAGGCCCCTAAATTTGCACAATTAGCTTGTTAAAATTCAATTGGGTCTCCAAAAATTTCAATCTTCTCAATTGAGCCCGAATTAAACTCAAAAATTTGAATTTTCATCAATTAAGTCCTTAATAAAATTAGTTTGTCCAATTTAAAGCATAATCAAGTCATTGCACTTAATTAAATTCTTCAATTGGATCCTAAATTAATTCCCAAACATATTAATACTTTAAATTAGCCCATGATTGAATCAAATTGGCCTATTCAAAATATAATTATAATTTTTGACTTAGTTTTTACCTCAAATTTGTATTTTATCTCATTGTTTAGCACAAAAGAAATACGATTCGGCTCCAAAACTTTTAAATTTTTCATTACGATTTTTTATCGATACCAACCTTTTATTTTATTTTTGTTATTTTTATTTTATTTTTGATAAAATTTGGGGAATAATCCAAAATTGGGTTATGACGAGTAGTGGGACATTATCTTACCCATGTTCACGAGATGAACATAGTCACCCCATTATCTATCAAATAATGGGTAGTTTTCCCTTGTGATCTTAGTGGGTTGAGAGCATCTCCAGCCATGCCCCCACATCCTTCGACATACTTCCATGATCCCATGATCTTGGATGCCCATAATCGCCACTTATCCACTTCGCATGTCCACCGGCAGTCCCAACTGTTAGCTTTTATTGTGATCTGTTGTTGGGTCCCTTACATGTCTTGTACATTCCTTTGCCCCGACTTCCACATGTTTGTGGCCGCTACTAAATTCGCATCTACATGCGGGATGACAATGTCTATGCTTGCCAAAAGTCTACGACAACCCCTATTCTCCTATCCTCTGTTGAATTTTCCCACCTATCTTGGATAATTAATCTTGAACCTATGTTTGTCAACAATCTGCGTTGTCAATTTTTCCACAATTAGCATGGCTACTTGTACCCTTAGGTATTGTTTTGGATAGTCTTTCGAAGTGTGCACCTTATGCACATTTGACACTATTACAAACCGCCCCACCACAAGAACTTAACACCCTCGTCGGACAAATTCAAAGTATCCTTGCACTCAGTATCTAGCTTTGTCCACATTCACCAATTCGATCCACCAAATTTTTGTCAACCTATTTTAAAGTCAAGTTGTGATACTATTTTGGCTCGTTTGTTAGCCACAAATGTCAACACACTCACAAGCATGTTTTCATGAAATTTATATACTAATCCTAAGTGTCCATAAGGTGTTCATCCCTCTTCATGAAATCATTTTGAAGAACCACATGAGCTCACATACAAACATTTAATTCTTCAACCATTTTGCATGCTAAAAGTATAAAATTTAAATATTGCTTACTTTTCCATTGTACAACAATCAACTCTTCCTACCAAATTCATTTATGCCTAGGCAAGGTTACCACTATCCATCGCCATTTAATTTTAGACAATATGTTTTCGTTGGTGTATTCTCATGCCTAGAGTTTTAATAAACCATAATTTGTCTATCATCAAATGCAGACTCTATTGAATTGCATCCCCACTAAGGCAATATGTCAAATAAAAAAGTATGTTTAGTTCGACTTCTCAACCAAATCTCTCTGCAACTTGGCTACTGAATTCTTAACACTGCATAGTCTATCATCAATGTGCATAAAATTTCCCATACCAGCTGCCAAATTTGGCACCCAAATTGCTAATCATCAAGTGCAAATTTCACTAGATTGCCTTCCCACCAAGGCAAAATTTCAAACCAAGTTTGTTTAGTTTGACTCCTCAACCAAATCTCTTCTCACCTTGGTCGTTGAATTCTTCACCCCAAATAGTTTAATCATCAAGGTGTGTTGAATTCCTACTTTCCATTGTCCCACCAGAGACAACATTAAGCAAAACCACCACTAGGATGGCTCTTCCACCAAATCTCACACGATTCAATCTCGGTCTTGCCTTCCTTTCCCTACATTGTCCATCGCACAGGTCTCGTATAAAAGTGTTAACATTCTTCCTCTCCCTGAAGAAGCAAAACCACATCAAATCTTCATCGATTGGCTTGGTTATATGACTATGTTTGCCTCAACATTGTCGCTGAATTTTGCTTCCACAATCCTGCATAGTCCTTCATTAAGATACATAAAATTCCTCAAGTTATGCAACTAACAAGTAACAAGGCTACACCCTCTACCCCAAGGATGACATATGATTGAATTTCAACTCAACCGCCAAGCTTCCTTATCTTGCTTCTATCACCTTGATTTTCCATCACCAAAGCGCAAAAGACACCCTCAAATTTTGCCATCCAAAAGCAGCAAGGCCAATCAAAATCCTCGTTGATTTGCCAGCCCATGAAGATTGAATTTTACCTCATTCATCAAGCACACGTATAGGACTTTGTATGTTGTATCCTCAACACCTTTCTCCATCGAGACACTATTGAGTTTTGACTTTTTGGCACTCTCCTATGAAGTGATTCCCTCGCAAAAAAAATGTAAATTTAGTTTTGAACCCTTTTCTTTGGCTTCAACTTCTATTGCAAGCAACAAGTTTGGGATCTCTTTCATTGAATTGCTTCTTCTTTTTTCCTCATCCTTCCCTTTTAGAAGGATGAGGCACAAATTTAGAAGCACCAACAGTCTTTTCGGTGGACTTTATTTACATGTTTGGTAATCCATCAACAAGCTGGAATGCATGTGCTTTCAAAATTATCCATCATCATGAACACATAATAGGGCGGTGTTGTCATCCTACCAAGGATACAACCATGCTTTAATACCGATTGTGATGGGTGCTTGACCGCTATTTATGATCGGCTTGTTTTAACTCACAAGTGCACGAGTGTGCAATGTAGCAATTAACTCGGTAAGATCGAGGTCATATCCACAGAGAACTAGATTTAGAAATTAAGCTAGGTAACAACAAAAATATCTCAGGAGAATAATTAATTTTAAGATGAAAAAGAGTAAATAGATTTTAAATGACAAGAAAAAATCTTGGTTCCAAATCAATTTTAATGATGATGTATTGGTGATTCCTTAAACATATATAAGATAACTCAACCTAATATCAACGACGGTGATATTAGATCGAAAGATATTACAATGAAGTTTAAAAAGATGAAGATTGATTATTGCTTAAGAATAAATGAGTGTTTTCATATTAAGTAAGACATTGAATCAAGCAATCTCTATAGCAAAAATAAGTTTTGTTCATAAAAATTCAAGATTATAACATTACCTAAATGATTTCTAAAATTTCTTTGCAATAATAAAACATTCATGAAAAAAATATGAAGATAGACATTAGGATTCATTCATATCTTAAAAAACTCACCTCAATCACCATCATCCTTAATTTGGATCCAAGAAAGAGAATAGACAACCATAATTATATATAAGAACACTCTAATAAACATGAAATAACTTGAATCAAACTGAAATAATAAGTTTTATAACTAAAAAAAAACTGAAATCTAAAACAAGAAGAGCAAAACACAATCTTGAAAAATATTGTAAGACAGATATGATGCTAAATTTGGACTGCAATTTAACCCTCTTTTATGTCTCTTCTGGAGAAGGCTATTATATATATATATATATATATATTTATAGGCCCTTTTGTTATCTTTCCAGAACATTAAATAAAATATAATTTGGATCTTGGAGTCAAAAGTTATGACCAAAACACCAAAAGGGGTTACGGAAAGTTAATTTCAGACAACTTGGAGAAGATTTTTGTGCCTAATTTTCTTCTTCATTTTTAGCTGACTCTTTTTCTTTTTGACCCAAGATAAAGTAACAATCTTCCCTCCAACTTTCCATCCACGTGCTCTCCCTCTTATGTCAATTGATTAACCAAAATAAATCAAATATTATTAATTGTGTGGACTTATAAGATCATGGATTGCTCTTGGGTTGATTTGGGGAAAATATGCGCTCAAAAATTGTCCAAATCTTCAACTAAAGTTCCTCTTCAATTATTTGTTCCAAATTTCGACATTTAAATTTCCTGAAATAATTCATTTAAGCTCCAAAAACTTGTCGAAATATTAAAAGAAATTCATTACTAAAAAGCACATCAATTATTATAAAAACCCAAATAAATAAAATAAATACATATGTAAAATAAGAGACTTAATGATACTTTTGATGCACAATCACACCCCTAACTTAGATTTTGCTAGTCCTCAAGCAAAACAAAACATAAAACTTTTGAAATAAAAATAATAATAACCATAATTAGGTTTGACTCATCACACTTGAAGGACCTATCATGCAAACATTGGTATCTTCAACTTGGTGTATACACAATAGCGAATAAAGAAAAATACACATACTCACATTCTCTAAATCAAATATTCATACCAAATTCCAAATTCAATCATATTTATCATGCAACTAACATAATTAATTCACGTAAAACTCGACTTGTAATCTTCCCTTCTTACCACTACAAACAAGGTAGCAAACTAGAGAAATATCTATCTATCTATCTATCTATCTATCTATCTATCTATCTATATATATATATATATATATATATATATATTTCTTTTCTTTTCTTTTTTGTGTGTGTGAACATCGTTTGTTCTTTTTCTTTAAGTGGTCACTTCCTTTTGACGCTGAATATAAACATTTGTGATGAATGTACCCGATTACTCACAAAGTCACAAACTTAAAGTGCTTTGCATACTCATATTTCAAGCTACCGTTGGACGCAAAGATAAATATTTGTGATGAATACCCCTAGTTAGTGAGCAACTCAAAACATTGGAGTAGGTAGAACTTTGCACACATCTATTTATTTAATTATTACTCTATTTACTTAAACCTTGTTTAAGACTAGATTAAAAGGGATGATCACAAGTAAAGCATCACACTCATCTTTTATGCATGATCACACAACTCACACAATTTAAATCCCTAAAGTCTACATAGACTCTAATCTTGCCCTCCTTTTTGGGTACCACCACTATGTTTGACACCCATCATGGATACTTGACTACTAAAAACCCAGCGTTCCATTCTTTTTCAATTTCTGCCTTTACATTGATCAAAACTTCTGGATGAGTTCTTCTTAGCTTCTGCTTGATTGGTCTGCATCCTTCTTCCAGTGGTACCCTGTGTGCTATGATATTCGTATATAAACCCGGCATATCCTCGTAAGACCAAGCAAAAACATCTACATATTCTCGAAGCAGTGTAATCAAGTATTCTCTTTCCTTCTGCGTGATCAGAGTTCCTATCCTGAGCTCTCTCTGTCTTTCTTCATTACCCACATTTATGGTTTCAAGTTTCTCTTTAGCGGGTTTCCAAACCTGTTCATGTTGTTCTATTAATTTTGTGAATGCCCAAATGCTATTTTCATCCTTTTTTTCCTCTTTTACACCTATTATATATTCTTTAAAATCTGACCATTCATTCTCAGTATAAAGTGTAGGTGTTGTTGTGGAAGTTTCACTTTTAGGGTTCCTGAAAGCAGAAAGTGAGTGTAAATGCATAAATTAAAATAAAATAAAAAAGCAAGATGATCTAAAAATGCATGATCTCATTAAAAGAAACATTCGATTCAAACACAACACAGATAGAATTCAATTGACCCATTGAGTCTCGAATGTCAAAAACTAAGATAAAATGGAAATATTAGAAAATGCTTCAATCCCAAACATGCATTACATTTTAAAAACCGATGGAGCTTCTAGGGTCAGCCAATTCTGGGACTTCTCTCCTTGACTAGCTTTCGAATACAGTGCAGGCAGTAATTTCCTTAAGAGCACTTTCAAATCCGATATTATCCAACCTCATATACCAACTAAGGGTCGACCCTGTCAAGCTACCCGGAAGAAATATATTAGCAATTTGTCATCATGTATGACCTCCGCCATCTTGTTATAGTAGGAACGAAGATGAGTTTTTGGGAATTTTATTCCAATGTACTTTATAAATTCAGGTACCCTAAACTTCCACGGGATCACAATGTTAGGCACCAAACATGCTTCGGCTGCCTCTAACTAGGTCGGATAGATCATTCCTCTCAACTGTTCTTATCCTTTCTTCTAGTGCAGACCACTTGTCATATCCTACGTGGTCAGAGAATCTTGCGTCTTGTGGGTCCTTATCTGTTAAATCCAATGTAATAAGGATTGGGATGGGCCGAGTGGATTCAGGATGCTTCTTTGGTGAACTTGTCCCTTTATGGGGTGCCCCGGGCTTTGAACTGTCGGTGGTGTTTCATCGGTTTGAGCGGATGTGCCCTCTCCATCCCTTGCTCTTAAGGTCTTCTCTAGCAAACTAGTCAACCGTGCTACGTCATTCTGCATAGCTTTAAGCTCCCTTTGGTATTGGGATTCTAATTCTGCCCCTTCGTTGTTTTCCATCTTCTTAGTCGAGTTTGGTGGACATTAACAGGGGGACCTATGTTTCGTAGCCGAAATGTTCTGTTTGCAGATATGTATAAGAAAATATATGATAAAATGCATGTGTTATGATGAATATGCTTTATGCAATGCATGAATGCATTCTTCTTGTGAACTATTAATGACTGCCACCTCATAAAACATGGGTTTCTATCACATTGTCCGCTGGTAGAAACTGCTTTTCGAGTTATTTGCTCAAGTCGGATACACCCAACAAGAACTGATTTTTGCAAAGAGATGGGTCAATGCCCTTATCATTTATGTTTGGACAAGGTAACTACATTTTTTAGAAAAAACATAAAGAAAAACAAATTAGTCTTCTTTCTTAGCCATGGGTAGGAAAGCAGATCCACGATTCTCGATCGTCTCCAAGAAAGCGTCATTCTCAGCTAAACTTCGACGATAACGGATGATGTCTCTCCCTACATTTCTTGCATTGGCTCTGATGACCCGAGCATGTGCAGCAGCTTCATTCATTTACTTATCCATTCTGGATATTTTCTTAATAAGTACCATGTTGGTTTTGTTTAACGAAATATTGTTGGTGTCGATTTGATCCTTATGCTTTTCCATTAAGGCTACTTTCTTGTCCAAATACTTCACCTTTCTCTCTCTTTACTTGAGCTTTACCTTTAAAATCCTTATCTCATTTTCTTTAACTCATGATTCTGCTTCCATGGCCTCTAGTTCTTCAAACTTTGTCGAACGACTTTCCGACATCACATATTTCTTATATAATTCATCATGCTTCTCGATTCTATCCATCGACTCACACTCGAACCTCTGCAAATTTTTCTTAGTGGAATTCTATATTATCCTGGCATTCATTGTGTTCGGTTTGCAATACACCAATTCGAGCAACTCAGTATTAACTTTAAACTTGTCTCTGTTAGTTCTTCTTCAATTCTCAAACTCACGCTCTCCTTTTCGACCAAATCCGATTCGATCCTGACTATCTTCTCATCTTTAGATCTGTATTTGTTCGTTTAAAAATGCTCTCCGCTTATCGCCTTCTATTACCATTTCTTCCATTGTTGCCTTTTCCTTCCTACTCTTGCTTAATTCCACCATGAGCTTCTGTACTTGTCTTCTCAATTCTTCTTCATTATCAACTCTCTTCCTCTTAACAGACTTTTCTTTAGATTGAGGAGATTTGACTTCTTCATTAATCATGATTGTAGAACCTAAATCTCTCCATCTCGCGTATCCTTCGCTTGTATTGGGATCCCTCAAACCTTTGATCTCCATCAAGAGTAAGTGCTTCCAGCCTTGTCTAATGACCTTCAAAACTTCTTGTGCAACGGGATCCTTAAACGAACCATGAAACTGGGTGATTCCTTTGGTCCTCGGAATAAATTGCATGCTCCCATGTTGCCTTACCACGAGAGTAGGAGCCTAACTCACATATCCAGTAATCCCTACCAACGGAACCCAGCATCGCTGCCCACAAGTCATTAGAACATTCGTTGCCTTGATCCATGGAGCCCTCCATTTGAAATCGCCCCTTGATAAAATTTCTAGCTTGTCTAACCAACCCTAGTTATCTAGATTTCCCCATTCCTCTTTTACTACTATCTCCAAAGGTTCTTGGCTAAACCACCAAAAATTATTGAAAATTGGTTTTTTCATCTTGATATGGCTGACCAACCAGATATACAACAACTGTGTGCAACATCTCATTGCCCCTTTTCAACAATGATTAAGCATGATGATGGTTTCGGCTAGAATAGAGGCTACTGGGTTGATCCGAGTATTCTCATATGTCACATAAGCAACAACAACTTCCAAACTTATTATGCCTATTTGGCTTGGAAATAACACGAGGCCAAACTCAGTCTCTCCCTTTCTAACCCGGACTTTCCTTCTAGTTCAAACTCTAACATTTTCCATTTTAGACCAGCGTCATTTTCTCAAAAAACCTTTCAAATCCGAGATTACGAGCAGCTTTGACAATTCAGGTTCAATCTTGTCACACCTCAAAGGAAAATAAACTCTATACAAGTTATTTGGAAATTCGGTCAGCAACCCATACTCCTCTACTGTAGGACATAGATCTATGTTCCCAAAAGAAAATCAACGATAATCTGGATCCCAGAAATGAACTAAAGCTCGTACTGCTGAGCTTAAAACCTCTACCTCTGCGATTGCCATTAGGCGTCTGTATTTTCCAAAGAACGCATCTTTATCCACGTTCTGAAAATGAGTCATTAGCTTGCCCACCTCATTCATGGTGCAATTCAAGTTCTTGATTGGTGATAGCCTCTCAGCACTACCCTTAATACAGTCTCCTTCGGTCAATTGTGATGATTCAGAAATTTTCCATATTCCATGATAGAAAGTCTAGTAGTGGTGGTCATTTTGTTCACAAGCTCTGCAAATCAAAATGCTATTTAGGCTCTTATGCAAAAGGTTGTTATGGAGCATGCATCCTAAGGATAGGCTCTAATTCCTTTATGTGAGACATGGGGTAAGTTTACTTCGTGGTCTCTAAACGGTCTCTCGTTGTCCTAGTGATTACCTTCAGTAAAGGTAATATAGGGCTTTAGCAGGTAGCGGGATGATACGTATACCAATCACTACCAGTCTAAACACTCGAGCAAAGAGTCGGGGTTTACACAAACTTCAACCTTGACTCAAGTCATAGCTAAGCTGCTAGTCCCCACCTAACTTAAAGTTTAGTGTGTGTTCTCAAGATAATAAAAGTGATGCATGACAAGGCAAATTATAATGACAGGATGTAAGGATGCATGCTAAAGCTTCTTGAAAAATATCATCCATAATAAATATAAAAACAATAACATATCATAAACAAACAAAATTATCAAGCCTAGTCCAAGGTCCCCGGTTGAGTCGTCATCATGTCGCACCCCATTGCGAGAGCGCGGACCCTCCCCATGTGTGGGGAAATCACGTGGGGTCTTATCTTTATTTATGTAGAAAGGGAGTCGCCACCTAGTATTATGGTTACTAGGAAACATAAACTGGTCTTTCGGAGATTCTAGGATAAGGGATTGGTTGCGTAAAGGGAAGGTTTTAGCACCCCTAGTACGCCCTACCTGAGGTAAGTTGCTTTGGTGTTTTTGATTGCTATGATATTGATTTTTTAAAAAAAAAATATTGGTTAAATGATGGTGATATATTATTTTCGCTGAATATTTTGGATATCAACCCCTTAAGAATTTATTTATTCAAACACTCACAATGAATAATAGCATCATTCTCGTCGAATATTTTGGATTTTGTTTTTAGGATTTATTCATCCAAACACCGACAGTGAATGATAGCATATTATCCCCGCCGAATATTTTGGATATTAACCCTTTTAGAATTTATTTATCCAAATACCAACAGTGAATGATATGAATCACCAAAAAAAAAGTTTTTTTTATAATTTTTGGAATATTGGCCAATACCCTTTGGATTTTACAAACATGTTGTAAAAATCCATAAAATGCGAGAAATGATTTTTTTTTGCAAAATTCATGCTAAAATACATTTTTTTCTTAAAATTCCAAGGTAATATATTTTTTTGAAACAAAAAGATTTTTTTAAAAATATGCTAGTGTATTGGTTGTGTGCAAAAACAACAGATTTTTAGATATTTTCTAAATATATATTTTCCCTATATTTTATATTTATTTTTATTTATTTATTGGTGGGTTGGACCACCGGTTTAATGTCTGAGTTGCTGACCCAAAGAAAAACTAGGTCCAGGTCGTCAACCTAGGCCATCTCAAAACAGTCGTCAACCCGTAGGTAACTAGGTCGTCGGGCCGTATACCATGGGTCGGGCCGTTGGCCCAAAAGGTCTTGGGGATGGGATGGGCTTCAATCGGACGGGCTAAAAGCCTGTCTTTCTCTCGATCCGGGATTCTAGCCCAGTCACCTTGATTTGGGGTTCCACCTGCTCAGTCGGAAGCCCATCTTTAAGGTCGGTCGAGCACAAGGCCCGACCCATCGGCCCGCGGGAGAGTGAAATAAAAATCACTCCGCACTGACAAAGGAAGAAGATGAGCAGTGGTAACATGTAAATTTTGGAGTGTGATGAAATGCGTACTGTTGAACGAAAGAAAAATGCATGGGAAGAGCCAAGAAGATGAACTCGAGTTTTCTACCTAAATGGCTCTACAATTCTCCTTACTTTCTACGCTTTTAACATTATCACATGCAAAACCTCTCTTTCGCTTTCCCCCTTCCTCTTCTTCCCTTTCGCGAGGTTGTGAGCGGGGTATTTATAGGGGATAAAAGCACGCATAGCGTGTGTTATGGCTTCTATGTTTTGCAGAAAACAGAGGTTGCAGCAGCTGCAAGGGAGTCGTTGTAGTGTTGTTCCTCGCGATCTGTTCGAGCAATGTGCAGGGACATGTACAATTTGTGTGGTAAAAAATACAATTTAGTCCCTCCATGTTTAGTTGTCTCAAATACGCCCCAAATAGTTTTAACTTTAAATTTATGCAATCATATCCTCGTCAAAATTTCAATATCAACCTTGTATGAGCGTGCCCCTTTTATTTGATCTTCTAGTTTCCGATTTGCGTGATTTAACCCTCGGTTGGTTGTTATATTCTCAATTTGTTCAATTTGGCCTCGATTTCACATAATTGACTTAAAAATACAAATTGGTCTCTGAAAATTCCATTTTCATCAATTGAGCCCAATTAAATTTAAGATATTAACTTCTCGTTGACTAAGCCCTTGATAGAATTATTTTGACCAATTTAAAATACAATTAAGTCCTTGCGCTTAATTAATTCCTTCAATTGGACCCTAAAATAATTCCCGATCCTAATTAAGCTTTAAATTCGTTGACGATTGAATTGAACTAGCGCATAAAAATATACTCATGTCCTTCGACTTAATTTTTACGTAGATTTATTTGATAATAAATTATGTTAGCTTTAATCTGCATTTTCCTTCATTTCTGGGTACAAAAAAAGTATGATCGAGTCCTCGCAAAACGTCCAAAATTTTACCTTAATTTTCCTAACGACATCAGCCTTTTTATTCTATTTTTTTATTTTCGGGTAATTTTGGGGAATAACCTGAAATCGGTTATGAACATGCAGATAAAAATGTTTTTCATGAAACTATTTTTAAAAACTTCAACCACAAAAACAAATGCAATACCAAACACACCATTAGGCCGGGTTTGATATTTTGTTTCTAAAGTGTTTTTGAATTATTATATTTTTACTTTTAATTAAAACCTTTTAATGTTTTATATTATTTTCATTTACAAAAATATAATATTTAAAAATAAAATAAAGCATTGTTTTAATATATTTTTATAAAAAATTCGGAAAAAATCTCCATCGTACTTTCAAGTAATCAGTTGTATCCATAGTTGTAAAATCCGTTCGGTTTTTTGTTTGGAACGAAACGTTTGGTTCGGTGCATTCCAGTTGTTCCGTTTTTGATTTTGTACTTGTTCATATTTATTTAATTATATATATGAAAAAATAAAATATTAATTTAACAAGTATAATTTAAATTCAAGATAAATGAACTTTAAATTATACAATACAAACATAATTTCAAAATTAGAAACATCTTTAAAATTCCAGAATATTATGAAAGTAAAATGTTCTAAAATAAAAAAATACATGCTAAAAGAGGAATCCAAAACTGAAATTATAAGTCAATCTCTTTCAAGTTTCAACTGCTACCCTTTTTTAACCTTTATAGTTGACAGGCTTAAGATTCTTAGATATGTGGACCCCCTCTTGCTTGTGCTTTGCCTTTCAATTACATGCTACACCTCCTCCACTCCCAAGTCCGAACAATGCCAAATTACCAACTCTTCTCCCTCCAATTTGGGTTTTTTTCTTCTTTTCTTTTCTTTCTTGTTGCCTTTCCCAGAAATCGAAGCATTAATTTCCAAATTCAAAAATCTAGAAATAAAAAAAGCCATTTCTCCACCGAGCACAAAAAGTTTATTAGCCCCCCTCCCCTCCCTTCTCTCTCTTCCACATTTAACTTTCCCCCACCTATGTCCAAACCCTTGTCTCCCGTCTCCCCTTCCAAAATAAAATCAAATAAACAAACCCTAACACAGATGCAAAGATATAATATCTCGCAGACCTACCCTGAAATTTCCTTCCTTTTTGCTGAACAGGGTCGCTTGAAATAGTAACACAAGAAGTCAAGACTCATATCCAAGTGAAGCTGGGAGAGAAAACTGAAAGAAATGAGCAACTCATCAATCACAGTGGCGCGCGATGGGGCCAAGGGCACAACCAGTTTTCACGGCAACCCAGTGGCATGAGCTAGAACATCAAGCTCTTATCTTGAAAAGTTTACTCATTTTGCAGCAAAACGAACGGAATGGAATGCTCGGTTCGAACCGGGCATTCCACGTGAATTAGGCGAGATTTTCCGGATCCGACCGAATTCAAACCGGAAAAAACATCGCTATTTTGTCCCGGATTTTTAATTGATTAATTGAACGAACGGGATTCATAACTCTGGTTGTATCTAGTTAAGTTAAAGCCACAAAAGAGTGGAGCCCACCATGGAAAGACTTTTAATTGATTAATTCTTTTCACACGCCCCGCACGAAATCTACTTTAATCCCCCTCCAATCAAATGAAAGCTTACCTAACTGGATAGGATGATCAATGAAATTATTAATTCCCAACGTAAATATATTTTATATTTATATACATATAAAAAAACACTCAGGTCACTATCCTCATAATATTAGCTAACTCCCAACGTTAATATTTAAGCATTTCTATTTCCAATGAATGCAAAAAGAAACAAGAGCATACATACCTGCAGTTACCACAATAATTGCAGCAAAACTTGGTAGTAAAATAATAGACAAGGATTCTTGTGCTAACAGGCTGGGGAATAGAGAAGTACAGGGACACGACAGAGTTCAATATATATATATGCAGTTATTTTCTTTTGCTCAACTTCCATAATATATTCATCATGGATTTTATTTCACCTTGATACTTATATCCTACCTTCCAAATAGTCGTTGTCAGCCAAAACATGCTCAGCTATGGGTATATTAAGGAATCATCTCACTTAAAAACTTAAACTTGTAATTGAAGTCTCATAATATAATTTATATTATTCTTTAACACATTCATTCAAGTGAAAGTTTTTTGGACTTGAAACTTGCTCAGACTCATATTACCTTGTGCTTGATTTTTATCAAATAGAATGGACCGGTGAGATTCGAACTCGTGACCGCTAATAAAGAAGGCTCGATACTATGTCAAGGAACCATCTAACCTAGAAATTTAAACTTGTAAGTGAGGTCCCAAAATATGATTTATATTATTCTCTAGCAGTATATATATTTTGATATTGAATGTATAATCACCCTATATAGATTATTAATTTCTCAAGTCCATTTACAAAATCTTGCAGGTATTTTAAATATACGGGACTACGAGGGCAAAAAGAAACAAGGGCATACATACA
>CM063597.1:3333844-3394659 GCA_032356905.1 Salix exigua | reverse complement strand
TTATTAGGGGCTATAACCGTATTTAACCAATTTCAAAAAATAATAAAATAAGTGGAAGACCGGCAGAGCGAACCAAACCGATCGGATGTGCATAATGACAACATAACCCCTCGATTTGATGGTATTTTTTGTCGTTTTCAATGACTTTTCATTAAATCACGGTTCAAAAATAAAAAAACAGATAAACTCGCATAACGCACGAACAAAAATATCCGATTTCAATGAGTTTCGGTGAACAGCCGAGCTCGAGGCTCTTTACTAATAAAAACTGAAGAGGAAACAGGCCACCCAGCTCACCTGGCCGTGTCTGAGTGCCCTATCCTATCCTCCAAACTATATTAATATTAATAGCATATTCTTATTTTTTAAATTAAAATAATAATTAAAATAATTTGAAAATATTAAAAAAATAATTTAAAAAAAACACACACAACGTGTCGAAAGATCAAAGCTTTCTCTCCACCATCCCCCTGCTTATCTCACTGAGACCAGACAAAAAGAGAAGGAAAAAACTCGTTTGATCACTGCTTCATCTTTCAAATGGAAGAGAACAAAAAGACAATAATCAACCGCCTGCTGGCCGTGAAGAGCAAGTCCGGCAAGAACTGCAGTCAGATAGCAGAGCAAACTGGTCTGACAAATGTGTATGTGGCCCAGTTACTAAGACGTCAGGCTCAACTTAACCCTGATACTGCCCCAAAACTACGGGCAGCCTTACCTGAGCTGCCAGAGGACCTGCTTCAGGAAATGATGAGACCCCCCATGAGGTCCTATGACCCCAACTTGATTCAAGAACCTTGTGTTTACAGGTGGGTTTTCGCTCTGTTTCTCAAAGATTCCAGCTTTGTCATTTTTTGCGTCAAGGTATGAGAATTACTGAGATGTTGAAATTTTTGGATGCAGGTTGAATGAAGCAGTGATGCATTTTGGTGAGAGTATAAAGGAAATTATCAATGAAGAGTTTGGTGATGGCATGTGAGTTTATTACTTTTCTTGTCTGTTTAAATTACTTATGAAGTTGCTATTTCTTTCAACTTTTGTTTTTGTGCTGATGTGATGAATTAAATTTACAGAATCAGCTTTACATAATTTTGTCAACCCGAAACTCAATTTCTGGACTTGGCTTCTAAGTCCTGTATATTTGCATTGAAACTGGATCCCATTAATGAAATGTGGAATTTCTGACACCATTTAAGAGTGATCCAGGATGATGTTTTGCTAGTTTGAGTACTTGAGTTGAAGTTTCATTATCAAGATTGATTCAGGATGATGTTTTGCTAGTTTGAGTACTTGAGCTGTTGGATTTATTGAATTGAAAACTCAATATAACAAGGCATGTAGCTGAGAGCTTAACAACTGGAGGTCTTTTATCCTTTTCCATCTAGATGTCAAAAGTTCATCAATCAGGGTTTGTGTTTCCTTTATTTTCTTATGAACAGTCAAATCAAGCATGCAGTGGATCCATTGCTTTTGTCTTTTTCTTAAAATGTTGTCTACTATACTGTTGTGATAAGTGTCCAAGATCTTGGTGCATCCTGATTGCTATCGTTGCCTGGCCCAACTGTGGGAAAACTACTGTGTGTTTGTGATACATGCAGTCTCACACAGTCCATAAGAGAAAAATGAAAAGAGGTTGACTTGAAATTCACAATTTTTCAGTGGTTAAGGCTAGATAAACGAAGTTCATGTTATTTGATTGTTGAGTATCAACTTAATTCACATACTCATTTGCTGTCTGCTCTTTTGGTCAGCATGTCAGCTATAGATTTCTACTGCTCTGTTGACAAAGTGAAAGGTGTAGATGGAAAGGATCGCGTGGTTGTGACATTTGATGGGAAGTATCTGCCTTATACTGAGCAGGTTCATGGCCTTCTACTTCTTCTTTTCTTTTTCCTGGTTATTCGGGGCGATATTGGTTATGACCAACAAACAATTCTGGACAGGTCCAAATTTTACCATGATCCATGTTTGTTCTAGAGTCATGAATGCTTGAAGAATTTCTTTTTACTGTATTTTTGGAGATACATTCATATGATATCATATTTTTCATAATTTGATATGGTTTGAGCTACTTATCTGATGTGAAGTGTAATTTTGGTTATTCTGGCGGACTACCTGGATATTGTTATTTAGGGCTGCTTTTAATTAATCTGGTGTCCTGCAGAAACGTTTTGTGTGAGCCTGGGTTTGGTGTGAGCAAATTATGGTATGTTAGCAACTATTTTGGAAGAAATTGGGATGTCATTACTGCAATGAATAGTAGATGGGGTATTGTAGTAAGGAGAGCATTCGTGGAGAATAAGAAGTACCTAAAGAAACTGAGAAGAGTCGAAACAATCTTAGGCTGCAGCAGAAACTAATCAAGAAACATATAATTCCATATTTCAGGTCTGAATATGTGCAGCTTTTAAGAACCAAAAGCTTAGTAGTTCTAAGCCAAGCAAGAAATAGAAGCCACGTAGAAAAAGGAAATCATGAGACATAATTAGAGAAAGCTCCAAAATACAGTTATAATTTCCTACATAAATTATAAACAAATATTCTGGATAGAATTAAAATTTCTGAATTAGAAAAAATCTCAAATAGAATAGATTTAGAAGAAAAACTAAAATTTACTTAATAAGAATCAAATTAAAAGCATTCATTTCGCTTTCGTCCTGGTTGCATCACATAGTTATCTTTTGCTGACCCTTTCCCTCTCTCCCTCTCTCTCGCTCTGGCTCTGATTAGAGGTTCAATTTCTATTTGATTTGGTTAGAATTTTTAAGGTATTGGCATAAGAAAACAGCAGGAAAAGAAACTGTGCTTTACTTGAACTGATACATGATTGCGCAGTACATCTCAGATGCTTTCTGTTATTCTGCTGCTGTAGGATCATGGTATTCTATAAACAGGATTGCGGCATTTAAAGCTATGAACCTTACATACAATTTATTCTGTAGTTTTCCTCATTGAAGATTATTCAAACACAGCTTTGAATTTCTTGTATTTATGCTTACAGAAGTCAGAGCATATGGTTTCCAGACAAAGGCCTCATTGAAGCTGCTGAATCAGGATGTGGACACGGGAACCGCTTGTAATAAGGACTTGGGATTTCCTGGGGGCTTTGTTAAATTACCTGGATATGGATTTTATTGATAATCATTAAAAAGGTTCATGATCGAGAACTGTATTGTCACTTGAATCCTTACTGCTACCTGTTCTAATGTATGCTGTGCATTGGAATGATAAAAGGTGGCCAAACATTTTATTAGCTTCGCATGTCTTTCCCAAATCTAAGGGAAAATTATTTTGCAGCTGTGATTCAAGTTTTTGGCCAGACGTAGAAAGACAGAGATCAAAATCCAGAATCCACATTTTTTAGTCAAACCATGGAACCAAATACAGGAAACACAAACGAATGTTTATTTAAAATATTTTGGTATTTTTAAATTATTTTGATGTATATATGTCAAAAATAATTTTTAAAAAATAAAAAAAATAGATTTTGAACCCGGAATGGAATAGAGGCGTTCTGGCTGGAATTTGGCTGGAATTTCCAGAATGGACTGAAATTAAAACCGAGACGAAAACAACATCGTTTTATCTTGATTTTTTGAATGGAACGGAATGTTCCGGAAATAATAAACTGGATGGCCTCCGAGACACGGCAGTAAAATTATGAACTTGGAGCCTTTTTTACGCCTTATTTTTTCGCACCTTCAGCTAATTGTTCTCAAAGCAAAAATATTGAAAGCATCAACTGCGTATGTACTCTAGGCCCAAGCCCAAACTAAAAGCCTCTAACTCAAGTCCGCTAGGCCCAAATCGGGCAAACCCAGATATGTTAGAAAATAAAGATAAAACCTTCAATTGCCATTATCATCACTTAAACCCTCATCTCTCTCTTATCAAAATGGCCCCAGCCCTAGTTCGTTCCCTCGCAACCCGCCACCTCAGCCTCTGCGTCCTCCACCCCAAACGCCTCCTCTCCACCTTCTCTATAACCCACCCTCCTTCCCTTCCTACTGTTCTAACATGGCGCCAATCTCTACCCTCACTCTCTCACGCTCTCCAATCCATCAACAAAACCACTAACCCCACCCGTTTCACTGCCATTCGATGCAGGGTCAACCGAGCTGGAAACTCGGGTTACTCGCCCTTGAACTCAGGGTCAAACTTTAGTGACCGGCCACCCAATGAGATGGCCCCGCTTTTCCCTGGTTGTGATTATGAGCACTGGCTTATTGTTATGGATAAGCCTGGTGGTGAGGGAGCTACTAAACAGCAAATGATTGATTGCTATATTCAAACACTTTCTAAAGTTGTTGGCAGGTAAAATGGGTAAATGGGTCTCGTTTTTTATTTGAAAGTTTCGATTCATGCTGTTTGTTTTCTTGATTGCTTATCTTTTTTTAAATATATTATTTTGTTATTAGTGAGGAGGAAGCAAAAAAAAAGATCTATAATGTTTCATGTGAGAGGTATTTTGGGTTTGGATGCGAGATTGATGAGGAAACCTCTAACAAGCTGGAAGGTCTGTTCATTTTTTAAGTCAATTTATTCAATTCAAAAGTTGGATTTACAATGCCTTTCCCACTTGGATTACTTTTTAATTTCTTTGCTAACAGGTTTGCCTGGTGTTCTCTTTGTCCTCCCGGATTCTTACGTCGACCCTGAATACAAGGACTATGGTGGTAAGATTTTGTACTTCTTTCAAAGAGTGCTGCTAATTTGCTTTTATTTCGGACTCATCTAGAACTTCAGTGGTTAAGCTAACTCCGTGCGTGTTGTTCTTTAACTTTGTGCGTGTGGAAGTAATATATTTTATGCATATGCTTCAATGGAGATTTTGACTGAGATGTGGTGCTGACGCTTTCGATAGGAAGAAACAATGGTGATGTTGTGGTTTTTTATTCTACTTTAATGCACAGTCCATCTTGGCAAAGCTATAGTCTTATGGACAATGTTTAGCTTTAAATGCTAATGGACTTATATTAAATTGTTCTCACTATACTGTTCTGTGCTTTATATTTCATGGAGATGCAGATCAGTGGAGATGAAACATGACTCGTACAGCATATGATAAGTGTTTTAAAGATGAATTGTGTAGTTAGGTCCTTGGTGAATGTGCGTCTAGGTTGATTGTATCTTTTTTTATGAATTGCTGTCTGTTCTGTCGCAGTACATCTTGGCAAGGCTAAAACCGCCAGATGGGCTATGTCTAGCTTTGAATGCTCATGGACTCGCTTTGATTTACTCACATTACCTGTTCTGTTCTTCTTGTGCTCAATGGAGATGCAGCATCATTTGAGATGAACATATATGTTATTGCTTTTGTAAAATTCCTTTTAACTCGCAGTCTATCTTGGCAAAGCTAAAGAGTCTTATGGGTAATGCTTAACTTTGAATGCTCATAGACTTGTATCAAATTGCTCTCCTTACTGCTCTGTGCTTTTATATTACATAGAGATGCAGATTGGTGGAGATGAAACGTGTCTGCAGCAATTTTTACTAATTGTTTGAAAGTTGAATTGTGTAGCTATTTCCTTGGTGAATGTAATTACAGGGTTGATTCTATCTTTTTGTTTACTTGCTGCTTGTTCTGTCTCAGTCCATCTTGGCAAAGCTAAAAGCTTTAAATGAGCAATGTCTAGCTTTGGATGCTAATGGACTCACATTAATTTACTCATTATCTGTTTTGCTCTTCTTGTGATTAATGGAGTCACAGGATCATTGGAGATGATACATAAATTTTGTTGGTTTTGTAAAATTCCTTTTGGTGTTTTGATATGATTCATGATAAATATTACATAAGCACCTTAATCTTTGTTTAGGCCCTGTTGTTGGAATATTGCATTTATGTAGTGCTATTTTCTAGTAGTACTTCTGGACAGATTCTTCTCTGTATCAGCAATCTGTCCTTTTAAAAGTAGATCGTTTAATGTCCTGAATAGAAAACTTGATAGCTTGATGAATATCATTTGCTTAAACTGGCTGGTTGACCCTGCATTTCATCTCTGCCTTTGCTCTCTGTTTTGAGACTGCAAAGGCTTAAGGTTGTGGCTGCATGGTAAACTTGTGTCAATTCTAGAAGTTAGATATGGTCTTCAACAATCCAAATTGTAGTCCAAACCTCCCTTTATTTTACAGGCCTAACTTCATTTCAACTAGTACACAATGCTTTCAGTGGGCAAACTTTAGTGTGTTGCTTCTTCACCCTCATGGTGAAGAGGTTATTTTCCCACCATTGCAAAGCTTAGAGACTTTTTGGCATAATATTCTTTTTCTAATGTTGCATGTTTTATGGCAGCTGAGTTATTTGTGAACGGAGAGATAGTTCAAAGGCCACCTGAAAGGCAGAAAAGAGTGGAGCCACAGCCACAGAGAGCAAATGACAGACCAAGATATAATGACAGAACTCGATATGTGCGTCGCCGAGAAAACATGCGATGAAGCATGCATGGGAAAGCTTTTACTACTGTATAGTTTCTGTGATTGGAAGCTTGTCCTGCTTGGCTATTAATGGTGTCCGAAACTTTTTAATGTAGCCAGTTGTTGAACTAAGGATATTGTATGTGATAATTTTATCTCTCTCTTTGACATGTCCCAACTTGAAGTGTCTGAATGTAAAACCTTCTATCCTCGCAATTCTCGCTTTTCTGCTCCTCTTAGTTCAGGCGTATCAGTGCTTGTTAGGTTTTTTCTTGCAACTGAACACATGGTGGAAATTGTAAAAAACTTTTCGTTGGTGATCCACATTGTCTAGCTTTATGATTTTGCACATGCTTGTTAGCAGATATGAACTGTGCGAGCATGGGATCCAAATCCCTTTCTTTATAATATTACGGGATAATAAAAAAAAAATCGTTCCTATACTTGAAAAAAATACAATATTCAGTAAATTTCAAAGCAGAAGAATAAAAAACAGGAGAGAGACCATTCTTTTTCAGGATTGATCAGCCTTTTTGGCCAGTAAAATAGAAAAAAAGGTCACCTAAAATCCATGCTCGTCCTAGATTACTATGACCATGTGCGAGATAGGGAGGATCAGCACATTTTGATAGATTTGCATGGCCAATGAAGATTGATTTTATCAGTATTCGTGACTTGCAGAGACAATATTAAAACTTAAGACGTTAGATTCTTCTTTGAAAACAAAAAATGGTAGCCCAATACGAGTGATTTTACCAATGGAGAGTAGTTGGAATAGAAAAGAAGGGACATGCATAACTGAGGATTCTATATTACGAGATAATAATTTAATCTTTCCTTGACCTTTGACATAAACATGTTTTCATTAGCAATCGACACATGAGTTGGAGGAGAAAATTCTTCGAATTCAGATAAACTATTTTGTTTATTAGTTATATGATCAGTGACACCTGAATCATTGACCTAAAAATTATGCACATTGCTAACAATCAAGATAATTTTAAATGTAGTCAACATACCTTCTAAGTTTTCTGGTGAGCCGCGTGCAGAATTTGCTAGGAAATTTGCAATTTTTTCATGAAGAGTAACAAACCTGGAAGCATATATTGATGCTCTGGTGGTAGAGTCTCATTTGTCTTGAAGATAGGTAGCAAAATTACTAAGAAGATTTATTGGATTGGTAAATACCTTCTCAATTTAACCAAGAAGGGAATCACTGGAGTGAGCAGCAACAATATGAGCCTTATACTTGTAGTCTTTTGTGTTTTCTTTTCCTTTTCAAAATTTAGTTTCACTTATGGGTGAAGTATCAAACACCTCCCCATAGAATGACTAATATTATGACAATGGTGGCATTTCAAATCGGGTCGTTTGCCTTTATAGAATCTGACATTCTTCAAAAATCTATTAGCAACATATGCACGAGTTTCAGATAATGGAATCTTAGGATCAGAATTCATCACCTTCCTGCGAGCCTCTTCTCGTTGAATGGTAGCACATACAGTGGTAAGAGATGGATGATTAGGATTCATAAGAATTCGACAGCGTAGATCTTCATAATCTGAACCAAAACTGACTAGAAGTTGAAAGATCTTATCCTCCTCTTCATGTTTCTTTAATTCTGCTGCATCAGTTGTAAAGGGACGATATAATGCAAGTTCATTCCATGTACTTTTCATGTTTCCAAGTAATTAAATATAGGTCTTGCTATCTTGTTGTAGGTTAGCGAGATCCTTCTTTATCTGGAAAATACGAGCTGCATTATTCTGATTTCCATACATCTCTTTCACAGATTCCCACAATTCTAAGAAAGATTCAAAGTAGATGAATATTTATGCAATTTGATTTTCCATAGAATTGAGTAGCCATGACATAACCAATTGGTCCTTGCATTGCCAAGCTTCATATGCTTGTGAAGAGGAGTCAATAGGTTTAATATGGCCACTGACATAGCCAAGCTTTGATCTTCCACCAAGAGCAATTATTACAACTCATGACCAAGGAAGATAGTTAAATTCATTTAGCAAAACTAACCCTAGGCGTTGATTGGGATTTGGTTCTCCTTCCATAATGTTTGAAGTGTTGAATGATATGTTGGAGCTATCTGCACCATCAATTTTGAGTGGGTTATTGGATGATGTATTGGTGCTATCGGTACCATCAATTTCGAGTGGGTTATCCATAGGGAAAGCTAAATAATCAAGAAGGAATTAGATATCAACTTTGATACCATGAAGAAACAATAAGAACAAAATAATATTGTATTACGTATTGTTCTATTACAGCAACCCCTATTTATACATGAGCAAGAGAGCCCTATAATCTTGATGTATTCAAGTCCATCTCTATATTACTATATTTACATAACAACTCTGATTACATAAAAATTATGGGAGGATTGTAGCAGGATTTCCAGGCTTCTAGAATGTAGCAGTTAACAGAATTTCTAGCAGTGCAATCTTTCCTGTTTATGATAGGATCTTCAGTATTTTCTATTTGTCAATTCTTCAATACTCTTTGATAATCTCTTCCTCGGATATATGTTTAAGGATTTCAATATTAATCTATTGGATCGACTTTTAATAATAACGCAAAATAGTTATGTAAAATCTAAATATGTTATTGTTATTATGTTTATCTAGCAGGTGGAAAACCATTTCTATTAAGAGTGTAGATGTATAATATGATGTGTAGATATAAAAAACTATTATTGCATCATTAAAAAGAATAAAAAATAAAAAATATATCGTTGTGGTATCGACGACACGAGGCAACACGTGGAGTGGGTGTCATTCATAAGAAATCAAAAGGGGAAGGAAATACTAATAGGTCGTCGTCTCATCCTTATATTTTTTCATTTTTTGGGCTCACCCTGCAAATATATGTTGTTTGTTGGCCATCTTCTACCTTAAGTTTCTTCTATCTCATCCGCACAGCTCTCATCTCCTCCTACTCGTAGGCTGTGTCCAAGTATACCTAACTATTTTCTCAGCCCCCGCCTCCAATCCGCCATTCTCCAACTTCTTCACTCCGCTAACTGCCTTTCAGGTACGGCTCCTAACAGCCCTCTTCTTACGGTATATTTATTTTAATTTATTTTTCTTTCTATTATCTAGACTGAATATTGTTTTGTCTTACAAGCAAACTTAATCAAGGTGAGTTTAGTGTAGGAATTTTAAGCAAGTTTTTCAAAAGGTGGTTTTGATTCCTTGTTAAAACCCTTGGACTAGGGAGAAATATTAGGAGTAATCTGTGTGTTATTTTCAGATTTATTGGAAGTAACTTTACTCTCCGTTAAACCTGTGTGTATTTGGAAGAATTTGATATAATGTCCATCAGTAGTTAATGTGTTAGGCTTCATGGATTATGGGGTGTCCCACTGAACAATAGTATGATAACTGGATGCATAAAGTTAGGTGCCTTCCTCAGAGTTGTTACTTTGTACTAAACTTGTAATCTCCTTCCCTGTTATTGTTTTGTCCTAATTTGTTGTCAGAAGGGTTTGATTTGTTAAAAGCACATGGATTAGTGACTAATACTTGCTTTATGTGGGTGCATATCTTTCCTCTGGGCTTAGGATAGTTACAGAGCGACTGTTTTACTAACAGCCAGAGTTTCACTGGCTTTTCTGCTTGCTGCACGATTTTTTTTACTTCAAGGCTTGCACTTTTTTCCATGCTATCCTAGGGCTGCAGAATTCACTGTTTATAGCTAGTTCGTATCAGGAAAGATGAGCAGATCCAGTCGGCATAAAGATAAGTATGGAAGAAGTACCGAGATGTCTCAAGACAAACAGTATGAAGGCACTGCTGCACGAACTAGACCATTCAGCTTTGATGAGATTATGTCTAAAAGGAAAAACAAGAAAGCATCTGAAAACTTGGAAGGAGAATTAAAAGACACACTAGGAGGTGTTATTAATGAGAAAGCTTCTGATCACAGATCTGAAAGGGGTAATGGCCACAATGAAGAATCTTCAACTGGTGCCCGACTGCACTTGTCAGAGGAACATGGCAAGGCTAGTTACAGAAAAAATGAAGATAAAGTTTCCATGAAGGAGGATTTTATAGCCAAAGGCGAAGATAGAGATGTTCGAGATTCAGAAGCAAAATCAAAGGCCAAAATGAACGAAGATATGAGAACTGAAGTTAAGGAAAAGGCTAATGAAAAAATTCATGACAGGAGAAAACGTGATAAGCGGCCAGGCAATTTTTCTGAAAGCAAAGCTGTGAAGAAGCATTCAAGAGAGGTGGAGAAGGATAGACATGTGGGCAAAAGTAGGGGAAAATCTGAAAGAGAAAGAAAGGAAAAATACAGGAATGGCATTGATGATAAAAGTAGAGACAGGAATGCTGCTAAGAAACATGATTTAGGAAAAGGGCATCATTTAGAAGCTTCTGAGAGAAGGGAAAGGAAGGAATCTTCAAAATCCCATAATGAAGAAATAAGGCTGAAAAGGACACGATCAAGGAGCCGAGAGCATGAGGACAGAAATAGAAGGTCTATTTCACTCTCACCAAGGGCTCACAAACATGGGTCTTATCATAAAAGAGAACATGCAGAATTGTCCTCACCTTATGTCAAAGAAAGGTCTGGACGACAACAATTTGATGCTGATAATAGCAAACCTACAAACAGTAGTTCTAGTAGGCATCACAGGAGACACGGTGGCTCTGCAAGTGGGCTTGGTGGCTATTCACCAAGGAAGAGAAAATCTGAGGCCGCTGTTAAGACTCCTTCCCCAGCGAAACGCTCACCAGAGAAGAAAAATGCTAAATGGGACCTTGCACCAGAAGGAAAAAACAATGTCTTTCCTGCTGTGATTCTCTCTAATTTTGAATCACAAAACCAAACTGCATCTTCAAATATTCATGAAGTGGCCAGTGCTGTTCCTGTTGTTTCAGCTCCAATGAAGCCTCTTTCTGAGGTTTCACCCAGTGCTTTGTCAACCGCTATGAAAGTCTGTGCTGAATTGGAGCAGACTGCATGTATCCATCCTATGAAGAGACTTTATTTAGAGAATATACCGGCTTCAGCCTCTGAGAAAGCTGTGATGGACCGTCTTAATAACTTTTTGATTTCTTCAGGTGTCAAGCATATCCAAGGAACCCAACCATGTATAAGCTGCATTGTAAGTTTCTGATTTGTATTTGAATAATGTCCGTGTTATTTGTATCAAGTGTATGGTTACAATTGGGTTGTCATGTCTTGCCATATTTTATCTGTAGATGCAAAAAGAAAAGGGCCAAGCACTTGTGGAATTTCTGACCCCAGAGGATGCTTCAGCAGCTCTCTCTTTTGATGGCTGTTCTTTCTCAGGCTCCATCATCAAAGTCAGATGGCCCAAAGACTCTATTGAAGTGACAGTAAGAATGACCATCCTCCATTTCTTTTAAAGTTTAATAGCTTTGCACTAATCTTTATGATTTCTTGTTTTTCTGGCTCATGGTGTGCTATTGTTTGGAAATTTTTGGTATTGTCTATTTTGATATTAATTGGTCTGTCCAGATTCTTAGAAATAGATTTGATCATTTTCAATCACTTATTTTCCCTGTCTATCTTTGGTCATGATTTATTTTTATGTCAGTTTTCTGTCCACTAGATTTCTAACTTAAGTCTAATTACTGCAAGCTCTTAAGATGTATATATGTGTATCCTGGAGCACTCTGTTTTTCTCAAGTCATAGAGTACATCAGTTCCTATGTCTAGTCAATCGGTAACCTTTTCAGTTGCAAGAGATAGTCTCATTAGCTAAAAGGAAATGACATTAGAAAAGCCAAGCTCTCTGTAATCCGGTCCAGACTGCATGTTGACCAGAATCAAATGTTAAGAAAAGATTGATATTTTCCGAAATTACTTTTTAGTGAGTCCTGAAGGAGGAGTGCTGCAGTGGTGAGCTCAGTTTAGGTCAGCGTGCTGTTTAAAAAGATATCAAGGCCTGGCCTGTTGTTGTTCTTTCAGAGTAATTGAGAAAGATGGAATGTTATGAATAGGGTTTGCTTATATATATATGGCATATCTTTATTCACAGTGGATCTTAGGCTTGCAATGTCAGGTTATAATTCTACTAGTTAATCTTGTCTGCAAATATTTTACCTGCTCCTGAACAATCATTTTTGCAAGAATGGTATTATTTCTTTGCAAATGGGTGTTTTATAACAATTACTCTGCAAGAATGGTATTATTTCTTTGCAAATGGGGTGTTTTGTAACAATCACTCTCCAAGAACAGTATTATTTCTTTGCAAATGGGTGTTTTACCAGGTCAACAACTTATAAAGTTTGGTTGCATTGGTTAACAAGAGAATGAATTCAATGCAATTAACTGTTTATAAAATATTGCACAGAAAAATAGTTCTAACTTATGTAATGCAGCTACAGATCAGAAAGGGAGGTTTTGGCATTTATCATGACTCCTGTGTCGGTTTTGCTCTCAAATGCATTACCTGCTCTTGAACCTAAAATTCATTAGTGTATTTGTTTTATGCGTTTAGTATTTTACTGATCTTTTGTATCTAAAGGCTTTCAAAAAGATGAAGTTGAATGCAACTATCAATGGTCAATCTATTTGTAGGCCAAATAATATTGGGTTAACCAAGAAAGAGGTGGCTCTTGATGTGAAGTTATTGCTCAATTATTTTCCCATCATTTATAAATGGGGAGTTGTAACACATGCAGTTACTCTTTTGACTGTTTTGGTTAAAATTATACCATAATCTTGGAGTATACTTGCTTCATCTCATATGCACATGGGTCTCACATATGACAATTACCGATGAATCCCACATGCATGTGAGAGAGGAGCATGCTTACATGGTTCAGTGAAGTGAGCTTGGTCTGTATGCAATTGTAGTAGTTTGCAATTCACTGGTTATCAGAGCTATCAATTAGTGGACTGTATTCTGGAAACTATTTTGTGGCGTGTGCCTTGAATGTTAGACCATCCTTACAAGTTTCTTTGCTACACATGTATTTAGATGAAGTGAACCTTATGTCATATACAAATACCAAACACATGAGCTATACTTTATGGAGTTGTCTAGTTCAGGATTTTCTGGGTTTGGTATATTCAAAATTGTGGTTTATGGAAGATTTCGTAGTCCTTATCATATAGACGAGGACCTCATAATTGTGAGTTTTTGCATGATTTTGTCATTTGTTTTCATAGACTCCTTAGATTTTGCTTGCTCTGTGGAAGAAAGCAAGATTGTCCACAAATTGAACATAGGAACTGTTTCTGTAACTTCACAAACTTTATATTGCACATGGAATATGCTGTTTGCCTAGTTACATGAGATTTATTCTGACTGTCATGTTGGAATCTCTTAAATAGGATATTTATATTGGGTGTGTCATATTTCACGTACTGGATGGTGATGAAGCTGTCTCCTAAATAAGAAGATATCCAGGTGTAGTGACGAGTTTGATGGTGCTTCTCTGGCATTGGTTTTGGGCTACTGATCTAGGCTGCTCAAACAGTAATTTTTTTGTCTAAGGAAATGCAGTGCTGTTTTTTTTTTTTACTTCTATAATGCTTTAAGGTGTATATATATAGGATCTGTCATTCTCTGTTATCAACTCTGAATTTTCCCAGTATATTTACTTACATTATAATTTTTTTCTGGCATGATGTTTACTCATAATTTTGGCCATGGTTGTGCACATTATTTTATTGATGTCAACTTCTCTTCTTTAAGTTCAATTCTGTATATCTCTTGTTTTAACAGAAATTTAGAGAAAACACGAGAGATATGGTAAAAAGTGTTTATTGAAGGGATCAGTAAGATCTAACCATTTGAAGTTCATGGTTTTGACTAAAAGGATATTTCCTTTCATTGATTAACTTTTTCAATGTTCTTGTATCATTATCTCTCTACTATGTTAATTCTGGCATCATATCTGCCCTGGATGAAAGCAGGGCTGATTACATAATTGGTTTGCTCTATGTTTGCTGGAAACAAACCAATATGCAGGTTCAATCTTGATCTCACAGTACAGTTCCTGTGCAATACAGTCTTTTTCCTTAATTATCAATGCATTTGACCTTTTTTTAGGGATATAAGCCTTTTGATGATGTAATGGGTACTGCAAAACCAGAACTCTTGCACATTTGGGGTTATTATATTTGATTTGATATATTGCCTCCTATCCTATCCTCAGTTTTCAGAAAATCTGTTTGATTTTATACTCGTTGCTTGAGTTTGTGTATTGTTAACAGAAGCAATATTTTGTTCAGCCGATGCTTTTGGCTTCTTCTTTGATTTTTTCTGAGGTATATTGTGGTTATTATCCGTGTAGCAGGTTTTCAGACAGTTGCTATTTTCATGCAGACTGGTGAACTAGAAAAATCAACAGCTGCGATTGCGTCAATCGGTGATATTGTTAAGGATTCACCTCACAAGGTGTGCACCACCATCCTTCTAACTGATTTTTTTGTTTACTTTAACTCCCAGTTAGCCAGGTCTATTTTGGTTCTCTGGCATGAACAAAAAGCTATGATTTTTAGTTCCTCTTTCTTATATATATATATATTCATTTAATTGTGAACCTCGAGTGGCAATTTTCAGTTTGTATGTGTTTCCAATGGAAGTCAAGAAATTCTTTGTTAATGACATTAGCTGATGAACATAAATTTTTCTTTGTTTCCCTCACCTCTTTCCTTTTCTAATATTTGAAAAGATGATTTCCACCATTCACAGAAAAATGCTTTCTTCTACCACATCTGTGAGACAAATTTCAGGAGTTGGTGACCACATGGGGAGGGACAGGGGAACTTTTTTTATTGTGAACTGGCATTTGCAATAGAATTTGGAAAGATTCAAAGCCATGGTACATAGGATAGCTTCGATGTGTCAAGCGTGCTAAAACTAAAAACGAATTTGATGACTAAATATGATGGTTTGTGGATGGCCAACACCACTCTGGCTGCTCGACTAGGCTGTTTTTAAGGTGAAAGAGGGTGTCCCAATATAATTTTAACTGCAGTGAATTGTTTTACTCATAAAATAGCTTGTTCTTAAACCCCCATTCACCGCTGCTCTTGCTAAGCTATAGCATAATTGATAAAACAATTGGTGTGTAGCTGAGACTTGAGACTTTATGGGGTGAAACTGATTTAACCATGTGTTTATTTTTGTCCATCAGTTGTAAACCTGAAAGGAACCCACCCTTGCTTTTATCCGCATGTAATCACCACCTCCTTTTGTGTTTATTTCTTATTATTTTTACTGGTTTTGGATTTTCATTATTATTAACTATAATTTTATCTTGTAAGAGTCTTTATTGCTCGTATCTAGCTGCAATTATGCTACATGCTCTGATATGTATTTACAATCTTGCGCATATTTCTCTGTTTGGAGTTTTTCGTGCAGATTTTCGTTGGTGGAATTTCAAACGTTCTTTCTTCTAAAATGGTAATTTGACTCTGAACTTCTCAATTCTTTGTGTATAGCGTTCCTTCAGGGAATGGCCTCTAGGGTTCCTGCATTCCCATACACCCCCCAATCTCTCTCTCCAAAATTCCCATACACCATCTACCTCTCCATATTCTTTATTTTATTCGCATATCTCCAATTTCCTCAGTTCTGTAAGTGACAGAGATGTTCTTGCTGCTTTTATAGCTTATGGAGATTGCTAGTGCCTTTGGACCTCTGAAGGCATACCAGTTTGAGAATAGTAAGGATCCTGACGAACCAATTGCCTTCCTAGAGGTAATATAGCATGTTTGTGCTGTTGCATACATTTGCTTCAAGAGACGCATACCGCTGTGATGCTAGAACACTTAGGGTTCGCTTTTACATGAATTTTACTGGGCTTCCTTGTTCATTTTGTTTTCTTTTTAACTTTCTCCTGACCTTGACTGTCAAAGAACTGATCTATACTCTTGATATCAGTATGCAGAAGAATCAGTTACTCTCAAGGCTTGTGCGGGTCTCAATGGTATGAAGTTAGGAGGGCAAGTAATAACTGCCATTCAAGCTGTTCCAAATGCATCTTCCTCGGTAGTTCCTCGCCACCCTAATTCCTCTGCTGAAAATTTAATATCAACTCTATGCATCACATGGTGATGGGAACTGACATAAAAGTGCTACATTTTAGGGAAGTGATGGAAATCCACAATTTGGCCAGATCTCTCACCAAGCAAAGGCACTTCTTGAGAAGCCTACAGAAGTCTTAAAGTTTAAAAATGTGGTATGGTATATATTTCATGATGTATATTATTTTGGTAATTTTTTTGTTTCTATATTAAACTTTATTTTGGATTGATATTTTTTTAACTATCTATTTTATCCTTGTCCTTTTCTCAATGTTAAATAGTTTGATTCAGAAAACCTTTCAACCCTATCTAACATGGAAGTTGAAGAAGTATTGGAAGATGTACGTTTAGAGTGTGCCAGGTACTACTAGCAAACAAATTTTTCATTATTGCTTTCTAACTTTATAGTAATTTTGAATCATGGTTTGGAATATATGTTCACCTCTCAAACCTGCAGGTTTGGCTCTGTTAAATCCATTAATGTTGTCAAGTATGCTGCAATTACCGCATCCACTTCAAAATCATGTGAATTCAATGATGATACGGTATCCGCTGAAACTACACAAAGCTTAGGTTGTGATGGAACAAATCCTATAACAAGGAACATCAGAGGAGGATCTATTGACCGAAAGTTTATGGAAGGCGACAGCATTGGCGATGTTAAACCAGCAAGTGATGTCATGGAGGATGAGCCATGCCAGCCAGGTCATGTTGACAGTGATGTGGCTGTTCAAGACTCTGCATGCAAGAATTTATCCGACTCTCAAGACCCCCCTCAAGATGAATTAGACAGCAATGTCGACAAGGTCACTGATGACATTGAAATTGAGGAAGTCCATGTTGAAAACAAATCAACAGTGGGAGAAGATTTGAATTTGAAGGAGGTAGGAGATAGCAAATTAATGTCTGGAGAAGAGTTGAATTTGGAGGAAGTCGGTGGAGATGTTGAAAAAGATTTTGTGAATGATAGCATGGAAATAAAACCAAATTCTATCGAGAAGGGAGATTGCAAGGAACAGGATTGCAATCTTGGACGCATTTTTGAGCGAGGATGTGTTTTTGTGGAGTTCAGAAGAACGGAAGCCTCATGCATGGCAGCACATTGTTTACATGGAAGGTTATTTGATGACCGTGCTGTAGCAGTGGAATACATTCCTCTTGATGTTTACCTTGCCAGATTCCCAAAATGATCGTTTTAGTAGATGCCACGAGCCACGAGCCACGAGCATGCAAGCCGACGAGGGGATCTTCTGTTCATGTGGTAAAACCACCACCTTTTTTTGACATTTGGAGCAGTATTGAAGCTTGCTTAATCTCAGCCTTTTTCCCATATGAAAAGTAGGGAACCTGTTTTTTTGAACTGCAGGGAAAGTTACAAAATGCTGAACTAGGTTGATCTATTGAATTGATTGCTCACATGATGGGGCTACTAGAGTAAATACATGAAGGATAAGGCTGAAAGAGACATTTGCTAGTGTAATATTATCCTCTTATTCAAGGAGCTTTCATCTTCTTGCATTTACAAGCACGTTAAAGCTCAAGGAGCAGTATTGTTGTTGAAGTTGTTTCTGAAAATGTTTTTTGTTTAGAAATTATCAAAATGATAGCTTATTGCCATAGTTTTGGTTCCTGTTTACCAAGGTATCCCTCCCTCCCCGAAAACATAAAAAGAGAGGAACCTAGGGTTTGTGTTCGTGGTTTTCCTACAAAAACTTGTTTGTACAAGCAACATGTTACCAAAACTCAAGAGAACCACTGTCTATAGTTTATAAAAAATTAGCAATTTGGCAACTGGTAACGAGTTCTTATTTCTGTAGCAGCGAGAAATCAAAGTCAGGGTCTTACAGTGCTCATCGACGTTATGCTTTGCGACCTGGGTGGTACGAGCTCGCTTCAACCTAGAGACAGGTGACCAAAGAGTGTCCAAATCACTACCGCTCTGTTCTTTGTGTGTTGTAGTGGTGGTGGGGCAATAACGAAACCATAATATAATTGACCGGTTCTCGTTGGAAGAAAATAGCATAAAAATTAGTTTTTTTCCTCTACTAAATAAACATAACAATTCAATCTATTTTTATTTAAAAATTTATTAAAATAATATTTTAAAATTTATTTATTAAAAATTTATTTTTAAAATCCATAAAAAAAATATTGTAAAACAAAAATTAGCAAAAGCACGTCTCGCTGCGTAGCTAAACGAGATCACCGTATAATTTCAACTATTAAAGGAGTATATCCTCTGTGTCTTTGATTTTTGGCTTCCATTGTTCTTCCTTTATATAGAAAAAAAATGATTTTCTCTTTACAGTAATACCAAAAAAATACTAATTTTATGAGATTTTATCATTTTGTTATGTATTTTTGTTAATAAAAAGCTGTATAATAATACATTTAATATTGCCAGACGTATGGATTTCATTGCACTATTAGGCCATGTTTTGGGCCTTGTGTAGCCCAGACCGAGTGAGCAGGTTGATGGGCCCTAACCCAACCCAGCCTAACCCAAGAGGATACGAAAAGGAAAGAAAAACAAGAGGCCTGAAATGAAGTAGCTGCTGGTGCTGCTGCTCCATACATGCTATCCGTTTCTGCCAATCTGAGAGAAGATAAGAACCAAAAAACAAAAGGAAACACAGAAGAAGAAGAAGAAGAAGAAGAAGAGAATGGCAACAACAGCAGTAGGGGTAGTGATGGGAGGAGTGCTGCTTGGAAACAGTATATGCTTCCGAAAAACTCAGCAGCTTTCTATTTCGAAGACTAGTCAGGTTTCGGTTTCAGAGATAGGGTTTGTTACTTCCCAATTGAGTGGCATCAGAATTTCCTACAACCCACCAAAACCACTCTCCGCTCCTTTCTCTCCCGCTCTCCAACCTGTTATCGCCCGTAAAGTTTCCCCTCTTTCTCTTGTTTTCGTGTGTTCTGGATTATTTAATTAATGGAAGTTTTGATATGTTTTCGTAGACATGGCCTTTTTTTATTAAACCCAGCATTGCTGATTCTTGTTTATGCTGCATCTGTCGTGTCTTAACATGCTAGTGTCTGAAAAGGGGCAGAGCTAATCCTTGCTGATTTGATTTTTGTTCTTCATGTACATGGGACTCCGGTTTAGATTTTGATTAATTGTGTTGTGTGATTCGTTTTTCTTCTTTTTTGCAGGTAGAATATGTCCCTTTACCGGTAAAAAAGCAAACAGGGCAAACAAAGTTTCCTTTTCAAACCACAAGACCAAGAAGTTGCAGTTTGTCAACTTGCAGTACAAGAGGGTGTGGTGGGAAGCTGGGAAGCGCTATGTCAAGCTGCGATTGTCGACCAAAGCGTTGAAGACTATAGAAAAGAACGGATTGGATGCTGTTGCTAAGAAGGCTGGCATAGATCTTCGCAAAAAGTAATAAATTGGGCCTCATGGTGTTGTTCCCAGTTGGTATTTTTTGGTTTTCTGTTCATCGTCCCCTGTTTTGTTGAATTCTTCCCTGGAATCAGTGATATCATCATTACATCTCACAAGCTGGCAATTACTCTTTACTCGTGCTCTGGCTTTTCATTTATCTAAAATGGTATTGATTATATTGGCTTTACTCATGTGCTCTCACAATTTGATTAAATTTGTGAACCTGGTGTGAAAATTTCAAGAACACCATACAGCGCCAATATAATCTGCAACTAGGATTATGTGAAACTATTCTGCATTTCCTGGTAGTGGATGGATGAATGATTGCTTTAAGTTTGAAAAGGAAAGCAATCTAGATGTGATTATGTTTTGGACGGTTGAATCATCAAAAACATAAAAATAAAAATAAAAAATTTGTTTCATTCAACCGTCCAAATTAAACTGTTATTTTCTCCTGATTGCTGCAGGTTGAAGAATTGTGACCAAAAGAGGAAAATAAAGAACCTAAATTTTGAATTCTGTTTTTTTCTTCGGGTAAAGAAACCTGATTAATCTATCATTTCAGTTTTCACAGTCCACTAATAGTCTGCATCAAGATCCCAGCCATGCCTGCAAAAGTAGGAACACTGGTAGTCAATTTCAGTAAAAACAAGAAATGTTGTTATTTTAGAACATGGTTAACTACAAAAACATCCTGAAAACTTCTCCACGGCCTTTGCTAATTTATCCATCTCAGAACAGGATAAAAAATAAAAGAAAAAGAAAAGAAAACTCGACCTCTCAAGAAGTGCTTCTCTTCTGCAGATCCAAATCGTCAGCAGAGTAATAATCAGCAATGAGCCGGTGTATGAATGATGGATTATATCCTCCTCTGCAGCGTAAAGAATGACCAGCGCTTAAGAACCCAAACAAGCCATTAATTTTCTAATAATAAGAATACAATTGGGGATAAAACTGTGCAACAGAATCAGCTTAAGCTTTTGCCAATTTGTTTCATAATGATGATAATCGAAGACAGGGAAGCTAATTTCTCAAGAAAAAGAAGAACAAGCTTGTTAGAATGGTCGTACATGTCGGTAATGAAAAGACTGACAAGCTCTGGTGGCACATAATCAAATGCAGGATTGAGAACATTAAGTAGAGGATTGCCGCTCCCAATGCAGACGCCCATGCAATCTGAGAATTCCCCGTCTTGCAAGAGTTCTGATGGACATCTCATTTCATTTAGCAGGACTTGTGGATTTTGCGGATGTAATGGACACAACTGCCAGATAAATAAGAGCGTTATCAATAAAAAGCAAACAGGCAATATCAGAGTCAAAGAAAAAGTCGTAAGAATCGAGAATTTACAGGCAATATCAGAGTCAAAGCAAAAGTCGTAAGAATCGAGAATTTACAGGGCAGTTTTGAGCATGAACATACAGATATGTATCGACTTAGTCAGAGAATAATATAGATTATATTTTAGGATTTTTCACGGTTTAAGTTTTTGACCCTCTATTCTATTTGATAAAAAATCAAGCACAAGATAATGTAAGCTCTGTGTAAATTTTAAGCCTAAAAAGTTTTTACTTGAGGGAATCTGTTAAAAAATAATATAAATCATATTTTAGAGTTTTACCTAACAATTTAAGCTTTTAAGTGAGATGATTTTTAATATAGTATTACCATTTGGACAGTTTCATGTTAAAGTCTTCAGAACTTTCTCTTCTACAAAGCGAGAAGCTTTGCGATATTTTTTCCTTCAAATTTTCTTATCCTTTAGCAGATCAAGGAATAGTACGGGAAAATCTTCAAAGAATACATGTTCTATCCAATTTTATGTTTTTTTCAGCATACCTTGTGAGGACCAGCGACCACAACAAATGGAACAGCATGCTTCCTGGCAGCTAGCGCAACCATGTTCAACCCAACCGGACCTATGACGCCACCATTAGCCATCACGGCATGAACCCCGACCACAACCTTTACCAGAAGTTCAGGCAACTAAATTACATTCATCGATGAAAGAGCAAGGCATTTGAATATGGCAATTACCATGTTCACTCGAGAAATCATTGCGAAAACTGCAGAATCAGTAATCACTGTTGTCTGTATGCCTCTTGCTCCGAGGTCTTTTGCAAGGGCATGCCCCTGATACCTAATATATAGAAATGAATCATTAGAGAGGAGAATTGAACTGTCAATGAAGGGAGTGAGGCGGGAGACTATTTTTGTTGATTTCACATTTAAGATTTCTACTTACTTCGGAGCTCCTTCAGCAACAAAAACACTAAATGATCTTCTTTTCTCTTTTGCAGCACAAAGGAATTCCCTCACAGTTCTTGAACCACCAAAAGTTAAGAGAATCTCACTGAAAATATTACAAATTTGCTGATAAAATGTGATGACCGGAAAAGGGTGTTGCCATTTGTACTACATGTTCAAGCAATGAAACCCAGGGATGTAACCATTGACACTTAAAATCTTGTAAAATGAAGATTCACAAACTCATTCTACTAGACCAAAATCCCCTTTATGGGGGCAATGATATACAAAATGCTAGAAATGATGAATAAAACAAGAAGGTAAGCTATGCAATCTTCTGAAAGATGAAATGAGAACATCTGGCTAGCAACTAGCAAGTTTATCATTCTTTCTATGCTTCCATATTAGATCTTGGTAAACCTTAAATAAACTGGTTAGAACCGGATTGTGTAATTTCTTATGCCCAGACCCAGAGTGTCAAAAGCAGAATAGATGAAATCAATATGATTGGGTGGAGAGTCTTAAGGTAATAGCTAACGTGAAGCAACTTGAGATAGAACATTTAAGTGGTGATAATATATACTTTTGATGAATAAGCTCTACTGATTGTTCTGCAATCTGTTCGTGGCAACTGCTTATATCTTCGATGAGCTCTTTAACTGCCCGTATCACATCATGCTTCAATTTCCAGCTCTCCGCGTTTCTATCAGCTGCTGCAAGGGATAACATACAGTTACACACCAAAACCCAAAAATGCTTCGAAGTGGACGCGGCTTTTGCTAGACACCATTATATATCTCTCTGATAAAAGAGGTACAGAAAAGTTGATAACATTTACATGCTTGAAATCTGTAACTATCGAACATGGAATGATATTGGGAAAATGTTCAGTTCAGGAAAAAAAAAAGGTGCGGTGGATTTTGAACCTGAGCATATAGCAGCTTACATTTTCCTTTTCCTTCGAAAGAATCTCCAGCACGGGAAGAGTGGTGAGCTATTTCCGAATCCGGTGTGCGGTCAAGAATGGCATGCAATGAAGGGGAGCGCGATGGGGGTCCTGCAGCCACAGTTTGAACTCGGAAACCATGCTGTTCATCAGTTTCTCTGTCACCGCCGCCAGTAGATGATGTCGCAACTGAAAAATCCTCATCTCTAATTATGTGCAAAACACGCCTTACGATGTTCCCAACAGCAAGCTCTGCAATGTCGTTCGCACAGCATTTTCATTGAAAATATATCAAAGAAGACCTGATAATTCACTAAAAACTTAAATTTATAGATTTGATGATTCTTTTATATGGTACCATGTTGATCCAATATTCACGATTTCGAATCTCATCACCCTCATTCAATTTTATAAAAATCAAGCACAACAAGATAGTACCAAAATACTTTCACTTGAGTGACTGTGTTAAAAAATAATATAAATTATATTCTAGAATTTTAAGTTTTTAAATGAGTTTTTTTTTTTCAATAACTTCCGACCTGTGTGCTTGATAAACAGTTGGAGTGCTAATTACTCGCAACTAAATTTGAAGTTTCAGAGGGGAAAAAATCATTTTGATTTTATTGTTTTATACTGCCTAATGCCCACACTTAAAGTGACAAGAGAGCTCTCTTCAGTTGTCCTGAGATATCCACCAGGACACTTCTTATATTCATCTATGCCTATCAAAACTATAATTGTCAATATCGTTTCGGTTTTTCTATTAGAACGGAACGTTCCGGTTTCGGAGTGTTCCGGCGTGCCGTTTCGGTGTCGTACTATTCAAATATAATTATATATATATATATATATATGAAAAATAATAAAATATTAATTTAACAAGGATAATTAAAATTTGAATTCTTTTTTATTTAAAATATTTTGGTGTTTTTAAATTATTTTGATGTATAGATGTCAAAATAATTTTTTTAAAATAAAAAAAAATAGATTTTGAACCCGGAACAGCACACCCGGAACTGAACCGAGGCGTTCCGGCCGGAATTTCCAGAACGGACTGAAATTAAAACCGAGACGAAAACGACGCCGTTTTGTCTCAGTTTTTTGAACGGAACGGAACGGAATTAACAATTATGATCAAAACCAATATAGAGGAAGAAAAATATTCTTGATTTTAGAGGAATGGAGTTCAAAACCTGAACTTTTCTTTCAGAAGTCTACAAAAGGCATCATCGAGACCACGATTCATCTTTTTAATCACTTGTATCTCAACAAACCTGATGAGGAATTTACAGAAGAAAACTGTAAGCATACCAACAGGATTGGCAGCAACGAGCAGCTCGCCGACACTTTTTACAGCTTCAATGAGAGTTTCAGCCTGGTTGGTTGGTGGCACCTTCAGCTGGGACATGACTGCCCGGAGCAACTCCGCTGTCAGAAGAGCAGTTTCCTGTGAACCCTCCACCCTCCTGCCACCACAGAGACAAAACAAGAAAAAAAAAGAAAACACATATTACATCATAAATATTCATGTCCAGGAACATGTGCAGTTGTTCCTCACAAATACCATAAAAAACGTCAAAATCACCACAAATTCATGCATGCATAAACGAGCCTGTGACCTATAATCTATACCATGCCAAAAACCAGGGATCATAAAAATAACCCTTCTACATAACATTTATTCAAAATACTTTTAAACAAATTTATGTGATATAGAGTATCACATTGGTGTGTAATTATCAAAATAATAATAATAATAATTAAAGACAAAGTTGAACTAACCGTTTCTTGAGCTTGGTGACAAGCTCGTTCACAAGAATTTGAGTGCCTGGCATTTTTAGGCCTGAATCAACGCGACAGCAATAAGATTAAAAAAAAAAAAAAACAAGACATGTAAAGAGAAAAAACGATTGAGTGCATATACCCGTAGTTAGAACCCTGAAAGCGAATGAAATAAAATAGTATTAGGGTTTATGATGAGGAGACTTTGAGTTTTGAAGTAGGGTTTAAGAATTTGAATCCTCTATTATTATTACTTTTAATTACGATTTCTTTTAATTACTTGAACGTTACATAAAAGATCCCGACTTTTCAAGGCAAAAATAGGAATTGCCTAATTCCGCTAAATAAATCTAAATTAGTTTTGAATATATTCTTCTCGGATCCATGTTTCCTAATTAATCGAGAGAAATAATTTCTCAAATTACAGTTTTTTTTTTCTTAAAGTGAAACTGGATTTAATTAATTTCTGAGCACAAGTTAGTAAGTTACAATATAGTTATCTACGAGCCATATACCCGCGCGATGTACCGGGGTTTTTTATCTATATAGAAAATTAATTGTTTTTACATATATTATATTTTATTATTTTAACATTGTATTAGTAAAATTATAATCGATAAAATCTGTATAATTAAAATAGAAAGTGGTTTGTATATTTTGTAATTGCAGATAACATAGATAATATTTTTTATGAGCTGCATTTTTTCCTCAGTAATATTATATCTGACATATTATAAATAAAAATATTGTAATTTTATTTTCCAGAAATAAACTCATATTTTTTGTGTGTTATAATTAGTTATTTTAATGTTCCATCACTAAAATTGCAATAGATTAAATATAACAAAAATGAGTTCTTTGCGTGGTATAATTAGTATGGTTGCCCGCGCATTGCGCTATGGTTTGTTCCATGTAGAAAACTAATTGATTTTTTATATATTGTAATTAGTTGTTTAAATATTTAATTAGTAATATTAAAATAGATCAAATATGTCACAAATAAAAACTTTTCCCACCTAAAAGGAATAGTGTAATCGAAATGGGAAGTGGTTCATATATTTTTTTAATTGTAAATAATCCAGGTAAATTTGTCACTTTATTTTTTGTATGAGTTGATTTTTTCCCCAGTAATATTAGATCTCACACATTATAAAATCAAAATATTGTAATTCATTTTTAAAAATAAACTGAATTTTTTTGCATGCTATAATTACTTATTTTCCTTCTAAAAACAATAGTGTAATCGAAACGGGAAGTGACTCGTATATTTTTTAATTGTAGATAACCCAGGTAAATTTGTTTACCTTTGTTTTTTTTAGTTGTATTTTTTCTCAATAATATTAGATCTGCAATATTAAAAATCAAAATACTGTAAATGTTTTTCAAGAATATAATATCTATATATGCAAAATTTAATATAATAAAATAGATTACCACACCCTATTATAAAAATAGCAACATCGAAGTGCTAATATCTAAAATTAATATTGCTATTACTATTAAAACAATTAAAAATATCAAATTATACTAAGAGAAAAAACACTAAAAAACATATCAAAAGAGTTAGTAAGAAAAATGATTAAATATATTATTATTGTTGTTGTTGTTGTTGTTGTTGTTATTATTATTATTATTATTATTATTGTGTTAATAATGAAAAAAACAGAAATAAATGAAAGACTAAAGAAATCCTAATAACTTGAACAAAAGATCAGACAAAAAAAATCAAAATTATCAGGTAATAAATCATCAAACCAATAAAAAACTAAAAGAAAGAGCAAATAAAAAAATATAATAGATGATAAAACAAAAAAAAATATTAGCTAAGAAAATTATTTAATTTGAAAAAAAATATTTGTTCTACGTTGCAGGCTAAGCATACAGAAAAATATTTATATATACAAAATTTAATATAGTAAAATAGATCGACACACCCTACTATAAAAATATTAACATCAAAGTCTTAAAATCTAAAATTATCATTGCTATCACTATTATAACAATAAAAATTATCAAATTATTCTGGAAAAAAAACTCAAAAACATTAACCAAAGAGTAAACAAGAAAAAAAAATAAATTATTATTATTATTATTGTGTTAATAATGAAAGAAAAAAAAACTAAATGAAATACAAAAAAATATTAAAAACTTTTAAAAAAAATCAAACAAAAAAATTAAAAAAAATTATTATTGTTATTACTATTAACAAAATAAAAATTCTTAAATTATCCTAAGAAGAAAAAACTAAAAAATATTAACAAAAAAGTAAGCAAGAGAAATAATTAAATTCTTATTATTATTATTATAACTAAAAAACATTAACATAAGAGTAAGCAAGAAAAATAATTAAATTATTAGTGTTATTGTTATTGTTATTGTTATGTTAATAATGAAAGAAACAAAAATAAATATAAGACTAAAAAAATTCTAAAAACTTTAACAAAAGACCAAACAGAAAAATAAAATAAAAACAAAAATTATCATTGTTATTACTGTCAAAACAATAAAAATTATCAAATTATCCTGAGGGAAAAAACCTCTAAAAACATTAACAAAAGAGTAATTAAGAAAAGAATTAAAAAAAAATTCTGTTAATAATGAAAGAAAAATATGAATGACTAAAACAAATCCTAGAAACCTAAAAAAAAGATCAAATAAAAAAAAATTATCATTTTTATTACTGTCAAAACAATAAAAATTATCAAATTATCCCAAGAGAAAAAAAATTAAAAACATTAACAAAAGAGTACGCAAGAAAAAAATTAAATTATTATTATTATTATTTTTGTAATGTTAATAATGAAAAAAATAAAATAAATGAAATATTAAAAAGATCTTAAAACTTTTAACAAAAGATCAAACAAAAAAATAAAATAAAAATTATCAAGTAAAAAGAAGCATCTGATATAAAAATAAAATAAAAAACGAATAAAAAACCAAAAGAGAGAACAAATGGAGAAAAAAAAACACAAATATCAATTTGCAAATGATTATAGATACAAAACAAAATTTAAGAGCTAATTGTTTTTTACAAAAATATCACCCCAACAAATAAGAAAATAACAAAAATTAAAAATCAAAACGAAGTGCACACTTATATATACATAGACAAAATTAAAGATTATTCTATGAATAAAAAAGAAATAAAGGGATTAAAATAAAAAATTAAAAGTATAAGGGCCAAAATGAAATCAAATATAAAGGGATTAAAATCCAAAATTAAAAGTATAAGGGCCAAGATGAAAATTCAATATATTATCAATTTTAATAAAAGGATCAAATTGAAGAAATCGAAACTTTCATACCGTATTTATTGAATTATTTAAACTCAATCCTAAAATTAAAAGGAGGATCGAAGTGAAACATTGACATTCAATCAATTCCAATCAGAGGATCCGATTGAACTAAATCAAAACTTATATAACAAAAATCCAGACAAGAAACAAAATTGAAAGTCAAGGGACTTAAATGAAAAGTAACAAAAATTGGTGGACTCTCCTGCACTTTTACGTGCGAGAGAGAAAGCTATGGCTAGCGGCTTTAAGCGAGCGTCGTCGTATCCACGGACATATTTGTACTAAACGCGCCACCGCTGGAGGAAGCACACGCGAGGCGCATCGATAAAGACTCTGGAATTTCTTCTTTGGCCACCGTATGAGTCCGCGACGTGCCACCTAAATAAGCCTGGGTTGGAAAACCGCTTAGCGCGTTCGCATCACCCTTTGACATTCGAGAGAAAAAATAGTAAAAATGAGGTCAATTACCGTCCTCCCCTTGTGCCCTAAGTAACCGTTTTTGTCTTATTAAGGGCTAAAACCGTATTTAGCCAATTTTGAATAATAATAAAATAAGCAGAAGACCGTAGGCAGGACCGGTCCGGACCTACATGCGCAATGACGATGAAGCCCCTAATTCTGAGGCGTTTTTGTCGTTTTCGGGGTAAAATCACTAATTCACTATTCATAAAAGGAAAAAAAAGCGAACGAACCGGATCAAATTGCGGGTGAACAAAGTGCACATGAGTCTACAGACTCATTGTACATCTACAGTGAAACAACGATGTCTTTTAGGTTTTTTGTTAACTAGCAAACTTGACTTAGCTCATCAATCATATCTTATTAATTTAAATTTAAATGAGTAAATACCAAATGTTTAAAAATTAATTATGCTTTTAAAAATAAAACACATGTATTGGTTGAGGTAATTTTGTCAGAATATTAACAATTTTTAAGGAAAATACACCAGAAATAATTTAATCAATTTATATAGGATAAATAAAGCACATATATTGCTTTCAGAAACAAATAAAATTCTAAATTATATATATAAAAAAATTAGTATAAAAATAACTAAAACTAAAAGCATTAAAAGAAGAAATGGGTCTAGTGTATCCTGGCCCACATGCCACAGTCCTGGCCTAGCATGGGAAGCCCATGCGTGTTTTTCTTTTCTTTTCGTTCTGTAAAAGAAACCGAGGACCGTAGCCGGCCGCTCCTTGTTTCCGATGATACTTCGATCGTGAAGAAATAGAGGCCACCGGCGGCCAATGTGCGTCCATGGTTTTCAGCGAAGACACCTCTTGAACCCATCCTAACATCCTTCATTAATCTCTTTCCAACTTCAAAAACTCAACTTTAAATGTTACTGAATTGAAATCAAAATCCTGAAAGGAAAATATATCTCAGCTACGATATCTTCATTTTGTCGGCCATGGACGAGTCTTTCATGGAAACCCATTAACGCAACTCATCCATTCGACCTTTTCAACGTCCTTTTTTACCAGAATAGTTTCTGGAGAAGCCATCTTCATCTGCTTTTATCATGCTTTCAATAATTTTTTTCATCACCATTGTCAAATGAGAGACAGCTCTGATCTCTCCTTGCAATGGATTGCTTCTTTTAAACTCAAACTCTCCGAAGAACATATTGGAGCCCATGTCCCCCTTATGTCTGTGAGTTTACTGTCATTAGATAGGCTCATTGATCATTGCTGTGTAGGCCATGGATTTGATTATTACCTTTGTGTTGATACAATGAAAGTAATATTTCTAAAAACTTTGAAAAAACAACTGCCTTGGTCTGTTTTTTCATTCCAAAAAAGAAAGAAAACACGGATCAAGATCATTAGTTCAGCGACTTGTTGAATGATCTAGCTACTGGGATGCAAGACTTGGATAAGCATCAGTGCCTAAAGCTTTTATATTTAGAATTACTGGGATTTATTCTTGTTTTACAGCCATGTGTACAATCCCCACACCAGCTTTTGTGACCGAGATTTCTTTCTTTCCTGATCTTGAAGTACTTCTAACTGGAAAGAATTTGCTCGGAGAAATGAACTTCCAACTGAATTGTTTTGGTTAGTAAATAAAGATTTGAACTTGAGACACCTTAAGGAGAAAAGACATCGATCGAGATACAGCTTAATAGCACATGAATTTGTTTCTATTCACCAATCAAGGAGTGTTTGGAATTAAATTTAATTTTCTTGAATTAAATCCCAAGTGCAGAAACATGGCTAATAAATATAATTACTTCCTTCCACTACCATAAGCTGAATTAATTTGAAGTTAAATATTACAAAAAAGGGGGCTTAAACTTACAAACAAAGCAAATCATATTTAAAAAAGATTTCCAATACATTGAAGTATGTCAAACAGGTATTTTTAGTAACAATACAAATCTACACATGGACAATCGGAGAGAAATGTACTTCAAGATCAGGCAGTCATCGGAAGGACTCAACTGGTGCCGAATCTTCAAGAAACGCTGCGGCCTCGAAGCATTCGGCTGCCTCAAGAACTGATGAACTGGGATCAGCCTTGTAGAGCAGTCCAAGGTTGTACCATGCAGAATGGTTTGTTTTGTCAAGTCGAATAGCATCAGTGAGAAAGGTTCTGATAATTGGTATTGATTGGCTACCAAGTCGTCTAAGGACACAGGCAGTGGATACCAGGCTTGGAACATGGTTCGGTTCCACATCTAATGCTGCCTTGAATGCTTTCAGAGCCTCTTGATGCCAGCCCTTTGCTTCATAGAGTAATCCTAACATAATCACCATTTTTTTATATCAGTATATTAGGAAGATCTGGCAGAAAATTTATTCATATTTTGCTACAGAACGACTTAAAGCAATTTTTAAAAAAAATCGGTACCCTATACCTAAAACTCTTATGCAAGGCCTGCAACCAACATAAGCAACTAAAATTGAACTTTCAACATAATCTCGAGATCTATTGTGCAGATCGCAAACCCTTTGCCATCACGCCTCGTCCTTTGGGACGCATGCATGTACCATCCCAAACACAAAGACATAATGAAGGTGAGAGTGCATCCTTTTTAACATCTACTCACCTGTGGAGTGCCATCTTGAAGCAGAGTAAGGACTGAGAGTCTTTGATTTTGAAAGACAGACCTCAGCATCCCGCCATTGTGACAAACTTGTGTACACGTTAGCCAGATCATGCCATGCTTCCATTTCCAAACTCCTATTGCTGTTTCTCCGATTCTGTAGTTTTATGTGTATATGTATATATAATATATATGTATGTATGGAAAAAGATTCAGAGAACATTTTTGTGCTATTCAATACCACTATTTTGCCTCAGCACGGGCTTCATGGGTTTAAACCCAAACTTAAGTTCTTTTCACCTCTCAAAGCAATGGGAGAGCCCAAAAGCTTTTCAAATCATATTGACTTTGGGATGAGAATAGCTGGTCCTAGAGAGCTCATCAGAATTTAGTTATTCACCAGACAAGAATTTCGCATGAAATCTTTATAAAACATGAGAAGTCCAACTGTCATCTCAAGGTTGAACAACAGACATTCTTCGTAAACTATTGCAAGTAAAGCTCATGGTACCATAAATCTATATCTGGTTTCACATTATAGTTAAACAACGATTACTTTTAGGAAATTTGACAGATTTTAATATATAAATATGATTCCATTGACATTTAAAGGCACTTTTGTATTATGAAGACTGTAAATATTTATAGTTTTGTGCATTGCAGAAGAATTACAAAATTTATGAAGCCATCAGTACTCATTCAAAAATTTAAATTTATTTTCTTCAAAACTACTGTTGAAAAGATCAAACAAACTATGTTCCTGGTGGTGATATTACGTTCAAATAACTATACTATGAATTCTAGAGATTAACGTCAAGGAAAGTTAATTTTCAAGAAAGCACTTCATGAGAGTAAAAGCAAGGAAACCCTTGTTTTCACTAAAACAATTTCCGGTGCATATTCAATTCAGAAAAACTAAATTGTCTATGTTTTGAAAAGATTATGCTCAAAGATTAAGACAAAGTTCCCTCTTTTTTCAAAGTCTTGACTTTTCTGGTTAGTGTGAAATCTGCAATTAAACGTCCTAACACATGTTTTCTCAGAGTGTCACTGGAACAGGTATGTTGGATGGGTAGATCAGTCCACATACCTTTGCAAGATTCTTCCCAGCACCTAAGCTTTTAGTTCGAACTTGGATGATGGCAAGAAGACGAGTGTAGGTCTCTATGGCATTCTTTAATTGCCCCTGTGCAATCTGGAGTTTAGCTTTTGTCCGCAGCAGTTCTCCTTGATCCCACTTCCCAGTTTGATCTAGAGCAGTATTGATTACATTCTCTGCATCAACAAACCGTTTTTGAGCTGACAATATTCGAGCCAAAAGAATGTAACTTCTAACACTAGACCCAGCCTCCAGTTTCAAAAGCTGCTTCGCATGGTGAAGGGCAACATCCAACTTTCTCTGCTCAGCATTTTCTAGACTGAGATGGAATATGATGGATGGATCTCTTTCGATCGTCAATTTTTCAGCACGTTCCAGCATCTCAAGAGCTTCACTTTGTTTTGAAATTCTCTCAGAATCGGAAGCTACTGATCTGGATTGAGTTGACAGTAAAACACCCTGTAAGCGGTTGGCAACACTTGCCATCTGGTTGCATCTTCCACGCAACTCAGAAAGCGCCCTGGAAGCATAACTTATCCCTTCTTCCACACAAACCATATTCTTTGCGCAAATTTTTGAAGCCACCAATAATTCCAAAACACAGTCTGGGTTTCCTTTGTTACGCAGCAAATTCCTTAGAAGATTCAAAGCAATCATTTCCTCACCCTCTCCATGATAACAGAGAGCGAGAATGCTGTATCTTTCTCTCCTTTCCATGATCCCTGGAAGCAACTCTTCCACCTGATGGGCTAGTGCTCTCTGTTCCCCTGAAACTGATAGTGCAAAAGAAAGGTGATACATGATTGTCGGGTCCCACTCAATCTTTTTGACAGCAAATTTTCTTAATAGAATTAATAACAGAAGAATAGCCTCTTCTATATTGTTTCTTGGTACAAAAGATTCTTCCACCTGTGAACGGAGATTAGGAGGACTGGCATCACTACCACTATACAACAGAAAAACAGCAAATTCCTTTTCTATCTTAGATGTGGTTTCTGTATCCAGATTCCAGTAATATAGCAGAGCCCGCCGGTACGACAAGATAGCTTCTTGGGGAGACCCAGCGAGTTTCCATAACTCTGGAAGCAGTTCAACAGCTTTGTTTAGAATATCCTGTAGTTTGCAATCTGAAGAAACACTTTCTGGTAAGCCTTCTGGTAATGCAGACTCAATAGTGTCCAAAATCATTTTGCATGATTGAGCAGCTTCTGCAACACAAAGGTCAGGAAGGAAAGTTAGCCATAATAAAATAAAATATATACATTGCGCACAACAATCTAAATTCCTTTATCTCATATTTCCATCACTTGCATCACTGTGTGCATGTGCTCATGCTGTGGGTACTTCTAAGCGTGCATCAAATAACTTGCTGCATATACAACAATAACCCATATAGAAAACCTAGGCACAATAGTTATAAGAACCAGGCAAGATATGATTGCTTGATATATGCCCTCCTTTTCTCTTATAACAAAGAAAAGTGCCTCTACAATTATTTATTTTTTGTATTTGGATCAACTCAATAATGAAATATCCAAGCAAACTGAATTCCAAGAAGCCTGCTGCTCACTGGCAGTCCTGGCATCGCAGGGTCCTATGAGTGATATGCCAAACCAGTGGCTCTCCAGAATCAAACCACAACTTTTCCATCGCAGAGTTTCATTTGCACCAAACTAAAGATAATATAAAATGGAAAACCAAAAAAGATGCAAAAGTTTACCTTCAAACAGTCCCAGACCCTGCAACGATTTTACTTTGAGAAAAATAGCTTCGAGAAGTAAACTAATAGCATGCATAGACATGGGCGGTGCAGTATCACTTTGAGAACGACGTCGATTTTGCTGTTCACATCTTCTAGAAAGGGAGACTTTAATTTTAGAACTCACAGAAGCAATGTCAATTCCCTCAAATACATGAAGTGCTGCCTCTATATTTCCTTTTTGATACTCAAGCCTTCCCAATAATGCTCTAGCTTCCTATAAAATTAGATCGCCCGATTAGCTTCATGAAGTACTGTGAAGTTACATTATAAAACTCAACAAAAACACGAATTTTGATGAAGTGCAGCAAGGTTTGTCAAATAAACAGAAACAAAGCATCAAATCTTATAAATGAGAACTACAAAAAATACAAGCCTCAGGTGAATGCCCCAAATAGACTCTACCTTTCCTCTCTCATAATACTTCTTTGATTGATGCATCCATAGTTTGACCTTGAAGGGGGTCAAAACATCTCAAATAACATCTTGAGGTTAACATTATATGTTTCATATCAAAAACACAGGCATGTGCACTCGCGCAATATGCTATCTCAAAATGGTTATCCTATGGTTTCATTTTCAGCAAAATGATATTTTATTTGATCACCATAATTTATAAAGGAATCCCTATATCCACACCTAAAAGGTGCAAAACAGCTAAATTCCGTGTCTCTGGTAACAGTTCATTGCATAAACCTTTTTCCATTGTCTTCTTTACAGATTCAATATGAAGAATTATAAGTTTATTAACTCTTTTAGTGTTCAATTTAAAGATTCCTTCTTCAAGTGGACGTGATCACCATAAATGTTTCCATTAACTTCTGTTTAGGGGGGGATATAATTCTTTTACCTCATAGTTGAGATAACCACTCTCACGAAGGGATGACTCTGCTTCTTCAATGTTGCTATTCTCAACCTTTGTATCTACCCCAGCAGCTTGAGATGAATAACTGACTGAATAGTCCCGAGTTGCCAGGGACTCTGAAGAGGAAGCCATGTCATCTAATCTTAGCTGCTCCCCAGAACGCATACACTTCATCATCTTCCACAATTTCCCTCTAATGCCAAGTCCCCAACTTTTCATCCACTTCTTAAGTGTCATAATGTTTCATCACCCTTGATATTGTTCCAAAACAAAATCAAAATCAAAACTCCTTGAGAAACTTAAAACAAGAAAATAAGCATGCTCTAATTACATGCCGTGTAATTCAATTTTCATGGACAAAATGGAAGTATCTGAATCTGTGATCTCTCAGGTATATTGAGTCGATAGGTTTTTCTTAACAATCAAATGAAATCTACATTGCCATCCTAATCAAACATGACTAAAATTTGAATAAGAATAACCTGAAATACAATCTTTGCAACAACGTAATACTTCTCGACACATTTCAAGCTCTTAAAACCAAAAAAAACGGTGTTAGAATTCAAGGATCCAAATGATCACGTGAAAAGAAAAAACAGCCGGTATCTTTCAATTCTACTTCTCCAGAACCGACCACGTAAATAAACCTTAGCACCCCACAAGCTAAAGAACAGTAAAAAGGAAGTAAAATGCTAAAAACAAGAAAAGTCCAGCTAAATCCAGATGAACTATATGCAACAGAGAATCAACAAGAGAGCACGATTGGAAAGGAAGGTAAAATGGGAAAGTAATATAAACTCATTACCATATGGACAAAGAAAACAGCTGGGATCAGCATAACCATCCAAAAGAAAGTACCTTTCATTGAAAAAAAGTATTGACTGAGCCCACAACACATCAAAACCTTCACTGTACATCTCCGCAATTCAACCAAGAATCCAAAGCTCCAATCAAAATTTTCTTGCTCTCCTCTTTTTTCTTTAAAAAATAATCTTCTAAACGTCCTTTTCCTTCTCTCTGTAGCGTAGACTTCAATTTCTTTCAAGTTAATTTATCTTGAGAACGTTTTCTTGGTATAATCGTTGAAGTTTCAAACAGTAGAGTAGGCATGTATGTGCATTCAATTATGAAATCAGAGCCTGACGCACAGAGAAGCGTTTTAAACGGACTCAATTTAGCCCCCAGTTATTACTTTGCTGCCAATTGAGTCTCAAAACTTTTAGTTTCATTGATTCAATCCTAAATGTAGTCAAAATTGGATACCATCATCTCTCTTTCATCCGATTTTAGCTATAATTAAAATTAAAATATTCCGTCCAATTGTTTGTCTGGGTGTTTCATTTAAAATATCAAAATAAATCCCAATTCATTGTCAAGAAACAATCTTAGCATTAAATTAAATTTCTTTCAACCTCACTGATTTGTATAGAGGAGAAATAAAAAATAATAATATAATTTTCGCATTGTCAACTGTAGTGCCGGGCCCCATGATAAATCGCGCGCTCGCGCGCACAGCTTTGCCGTATCTCTTCTCTTACTGCAGCAGATACTTCAGGCAAACGGCAAGGCCAATGAGCTCTCACTTTTTGAAGATGAAGAAGAAGAAGAGGAGGCAAAGCCAGTCAATCACCCGTGCTTTGGTGAGTGCGTATGTTTTCATTACTCCATTTTCTAATGCCAGGCTGTCTCATGATTGCGAGACTTTATATAAAAGGATTATGTGAAATTATAAACCGTAATTATTAAAAGACCCACCCTCTCCCTCTCCCCCTCTCTTTTTTTCCTTTGAGAAAACTCGAGATTTACTTTTCATGGTAGCGGCTACGATCGAAAATATGTGTTTTATATTTATTCAGTCAAGCCATAAAAGGCTTAAGTAGTGTTTATATATATATATCATAACATAGATTAAAAATTCATCTCATTTAAAAATTTAAGTTGTTAGGTGAAATCCTAAATTATGATTTAAAATTAAAAATCATTTCACCAAAAATTTAAGTTGTCATGTGAGATCTCATAATATGATTTATAGTTTAAAAATCATCTCGCCTAGAAGTTTAAGTTGTTAGGTGAGATCCAAGAATATAATTTATATTATTATCAATCACATACACTCAAGTGAAAACTATTTGGGCTTGAAACTTGCACAAGTCTATATTACTTTGTGCTTGATTTTTATTAAATAAAATGAGAATGGTGAGTGAGATTCAATCCCGTGACCGTTAGGTTAACAAAACTCTGATATCATATTAATAAATTATCTCACCTAAAAATTTAAATTATTAATTTATATTATTCTGCGATATAACATATCAACTAAAAATTAAAAGAAACCATAACACGACCTATCGTAGCTTGACAACAATACAATTGTGAGAGTCAATAGAGAAGTAAGGATACACGAGATTCTAATGTGAAATTCCCTATTATCAAGTTGTCATCAACCAGATTTCATGGGATTTTCCTTTTATTTTACAACGGAATCATTGTATCTTATTAGTTTAAATACTTCACTTGAGTGACTGAATATGTTTAATTTTAAAAGTGTCATAATTAATTTTAATTTTTTTTTATCAACTTTGGAACTTTGTTTCCTACTTTGTAATTTTGTTTCTGCCCAATGCACTTGATCTAGGTGCTCTTGAATTTGAAAAGAAAAAAAATACAATTGCGGGAAAAAACACTAAGGTACAAAATGAAAAAAAGAGTAAATCCATGATAAATATATATATATATATATATATATGAGAGGATAACTTGTGATGTTTTCTTTGATTTTATGTATGTGTTTTGAGCTTGTTTTTTAAAATATTTTTCTGTTTAAAAATACATTGAAATGATATTTTTTTATTTTTTAAAAAATTATTTTTGACATCAGTATATGAAATTTATCCAACAGTAAAAGAGTTTAATTTAAATATTAAAAAATCAATTATTTTTTGCAAATATTCTTGAAATACAATACCATCCCCAAAAGTTTAGTTCTTTTTTATTAAAGTGGGAGAAGAAGAACGAGATACACATAATTATAATTGATTCCAAACTCTAAAAGTTAATTTCCAGCATTGCAGCATTTTTTTCGAGCTTGTCTTTGTATGGTTGTAACTTGCAAGGACATAAAAGATGCTTTACCCATAGAAGTTTTTTTTATTATTCATAGGTGTTCGTGCTAGTGCACATCTCGATTAATTTTATGGATTTTAAAATTAATAACTATATAAATTTTCAGTGATTATCATATTAACAATTAACCACACAAGAGATTTTGTTTAACAAATTAATGTAACTGTACTAAACTTGCAGAGCAAGATAGTATTAAGTAATGTTTTATAATATTTTTTGAATAAAAAAATATTTTTTTTTATTTTTTGGTGTTTCTCATATTATTTTAATGTGTTGATGTCAAAAATAATATTTTAAAAATAAAACAATATCATTTTAATGTATTTAAAAGAAATAAAAAGCAACTCACATCATCTCCCAAATAAACTCTAAGTGCATGTTTGAGAGTGTAGTTGAGGTAATTTTTAAAAGTGTTTTTCGTTCAGAATTGTATCAAAATGATATTTTTTATTTTTTAAGAATTACTTTTGACATCATTATATTAAAATAATATAAAAATACTTAAAAATTAATTTAAAATAAAAAATAAAAATAAAAAATAAAATGTTTTTAATTTTTTTCAATAATGAAAAGGGGTAACAAACACCCCCTAAGTAGTTGACGGGTATCTCCTAGCATACATTTTGCTGCATCAAACCGAATAACTTCTTTTCATTTATTTTTGCTTGATGAGCATGGTATAAGATGTGTGCGCGATTCTTTTTAATTGTGATTTTATTTAGTTGTTAGTTTTTTCAAAAATAAAATAATTATTCTCTTACATTCTTCTAAAACCTTTCATCAGAAATAAATAATTTATTTATTCATGAATATATTATATTACTTTCACAAAAAAATCGTTATTCTATTCTATCTATCTTGTTACTTTAAATTATTTTCCAAATATTTAATTTATTTTATTTTAGAAATAATTTATTCTCTTTTTATAAAATTATAAATGAGAACAGTCCAAAATACAAGAAAGTGAATGATAATTTCAGATTTAAGAGAAATGAACTTATCTTGGCAGCAGTGCCCTGGATTTATTTGCCCATATTTTTATTTTTATTGTTAAAAGATACAAAGACCAATATTTAGGCCCTTGCAATAAATAGTGAAATAAAAATAAATTATGTTTTTTCATGAATTCCAAAAAAAGTATTGTTACTTTTTTTATGCGAGGAAACCCACACTCGAAAAGTGCACTCTGTAAACCAAGATGAGCGAGTAAAATTTTGATTGTCATAGACTTTTCAAGAGATGCATGCTTTGACTCGAATCAAGATCTACTGTGCAAATTACAAGTTTTTTTTTGTCATGACGCTATATTTTCTAGGAACATTTGTTACTTATACCATTGTTCACTAAGGAACAAATCATGGTTGATTGTCATAGAGATTTGTTTTTTTAAGTACCTTTTCTTCTAGTTTTTTTTTTAATTATTATTACACCTTTATAGGTCTAGATTAATGATTTATTAGAGTATATTTCTTAAAGAAGAACAAGAATCAAAGATAAGGGACTAATATGAGAGAAGCAACCAAAGAGATGATTTTTCTAAACTTGACGTTAGATGTATGCCTTGGTCCTCAAATTTTTTCAAATTATAAACTTTTAATATCTAATAGTTTATAAAGTTCAATTTTGATTCTAAATTTTATTTAATAATTTTAAAAAATAGAAACAATGGTTGGATTTCAATGATAGAGAAAAAAAAATCTCAATTGAGACTGATTCCGACTACAAAAATAGATGGGTTTGGTGTTAGCAAGTTTTTTTTCATGGGAAAAGTCTTATGTTTTTTCCCCTCTTTAAACCTGTTTAAAATGGTAGATTTGAACCCTAAAAGAATTTTTATGTCTGAATTGATTGTGAATTTTGAAACTAATTTATGGGTTGTTCAAGAATATGGGTATGTACTTGTAAGGTGTTTAGGATGTTTTTTTAGGTTGAAATAAGGTTGAAACTGAGTTTTTTTTTTTTTTATCTCAAACAAATTAGCCTAATTTTTGGTTGTCGGAATCTGTAATGCAGATGATACGCTGTCCATCTTAGCAAGGTATAGCATAAGGTACGTGACAAGTTGCCTTTTGTTTCTTTTCAAAGCATTAAGTGTATTTGTTTAGAAATATGGTTCAAGTTGTTTTTAAAAATATTTTTTATTTAGAAATAATCAAAATGATATTTTTATTTTTTAAAATTATTTTTAATATCGGCACATCAAAATGATCGAAGAATATAAAATAATAATAATAATTTAAAATAAAAATTTCCAATAATGAAATCGGGAAGGAAAACGAGACCAAAAGACTAGGGATTAAAATAAAACAATCACAAACATGAAGGATTGTCATGTATTTTTCGGTTGAAGGAGAGAGAAAAGGGCGTAAAACAAAAAATCATCCATCGGTGAATCCTGGACCATCTTTACACGACACACGTTGCACTAAAAGGAAGGGGACATGGCAGCGAACCCGTGACACAACCACCAGACTTTACCACCATATATAGAGAACACACGCACCACCTGACTGCCCCGTATGCGTGAAAACTTATAGGACATTCGTACGATGTGCCTGCAGTAATTTTGAAAAAAAAATACAAAATTACTTAGACATTTGTGAACCCAACGATAACCACAAAAAACTTGACATGAAAATACCACAATACCCTCGATTGTCGGACCTTCGTTTTCGTCTTTTCGAGGGTATTTACAAGTTTCAATGTGCACAAATATGTGAAAAACAAAAATACCCTCACCTCCAACTTCTTGCCATGCGTCCCACCCAAGGGTAAAACCAATATTTCATTGTTTAATATCAGAAAAAACCAAAAATACCCCTAACCTACCCTTGTCTTTTTGTCGACTTACAAGGGTAAATAGATAGTTTCATTGTGAAAATAAAAGAGAAAAGACTAGAACACGCCCAAACAATTCACAAATACCACACAGGTAGCCTAAAAATATCCATAATACCCCGATCTGGGGTTAAATTTTATGGCCCGAGGGGAAAATACACGATGATATGTACCTGCTAGTCTTGCAAGGCTAGTTTTTTTCTCCAATTTTGTTATTTTGCTTTTCAATGAATGTGTTTAAATGAACAAGGTGTTTTGGATTGTAGTGCAACCAAAGGTTACAAAAAAAACACCCTAATCTAGTGTTTTGTTAAGTATAAAAAGAAGAAATATGGCATGGGTCCAACATAAAAATTACTATGAAAATCCGGTGCAAATAAAGTAGCTTTTAGAAGTTTTCTTCATGGTTGTCAATACTGTTCGGTCAGTTGTTTCGGTTTTTAGTGGAACGGAATGTTCCGGTTTCAGAGCATTTTAGCGTGCCGTTTCGGGGTTATACTGTTTACATATAATTAATTAATTATATATATGAAAAAAAATTAAAAAACAAAAAAATTAAATATAATTTTTATTTTTTATAAAATCAAAATTATACAACAAATTTTTTTTATAATATATATATTTTTTAATATATATATATATATATATATATATATATATATATATATATATATATTTATCGACTACATGTTTGTCCATCTGGACAAACATGCAACATGATAAAGCCATTCTCGCTTCCCACATCGCTCAAATAAGGAGTTTACTAACTTCCTGTGGCTTTAAATGATGAAGGATCGAAGGTAATCCTATCCCACATCGAATAAATAAAGTTCAAGTTAAAGAATTATGTCTATAAAACTAAATTAAGAAGACATGCAAAATCAGCTCACCGAAATGATCCGATGTATTTAGGATGTGTCTTGGTTTAAGAGTTAAATAAAAAGTAAAATGATTTTTTAGGTAGTCGAACGGCACGCCTGAACGGAACCGAGGCGTTCCTACGAAATTTGGCTGAATTTCCGAACGGACCGAATTAAAACCAAGACAAAAACGACGCCGTTTTGTCTCAATTTTTGAACGGAACGGAATGTTCCCGCTGTTCCAGCTAAACTGAATGGAATTAATAACTATGTTTTTCTTGCTCTTTGCTAGAGGGGCTGCAGGGAGGGAAGGGGCTCGGGAGGGTTAATATATTTTTAATATTAAAATAATCTAAAAATTAATTATATATAAATAAATATACTAGAAAGAAATCACAATATATTTTTTGTCTCGTAATTCTAATTTTGTTTCATATGATATTTTACTATATGTTGTTTTATGATCGCAGAGGCATTCACGTATGAATATAGTTCGTGATGAAATTACAAGTAATTTGATGGGAGAATAAAAATAAAAGTCTAATTTACTTGAATTATTATATATATATATATATATATTAAAATAATTTCACAAGTTGACAGCAAAATAAAAAGCATGATAACCAAACGCACGAAACTGTTTTTTATCAACCTCAAACTAAACCATAGTTTTAACTAAACACTTCAAAACTTATTTTGAACTGCAACTAAAGTGGTTTTCATAAAACTGTTTTTTTAAAACCTCAACCACAAAAACAAAAATAATACCAAACACACTCTAAGTTGATTACATAGAATGAAATCAATTAAATATTATTTAAAATTAAATTCAAGTTAATTAAGAAGTCAAGTTGAAATATTTTAATCAAATTAATTTTTTCCTCAATTTTTTTTTATTGATCACCATGGTTGTCTTTAAATTAATTGTGTCATGTCAAGAACTTTTTCACAATTCAATTTTAAATTTGAGTTGGACAAATAATTAAGTTGACAAGTCAGTACGGATTTAAGGATTTTAAAATTCTTTAGTTGGGCTGATTTTAATAATAACCTCTAGCAATTCTTCACCAGCTAACCATTTTTACGTTTATTTATTTTATTTTATTTTATGATTCACAGCGTAGCGATAACCATTGTATAGTAGTTGTTACTCCACGCCGACCACTATAAATATTCAAGTAAACTCCTTGTGTGACTGCATACATGCATGCAACGTCTAAAGCTAAATAGTTTCCGATCCCATAACCTCCAAACCCACCCCTACCACCAAATATCCACCCATACCACCACCTCCTCAACAAACATTCCCAGAGCCGCCTCCCGTTCCCCCTCCAAATCCACTACCCAGTACTCCACCACTGGATTCAGCTCCAAAAACCACCACCACCACCACCACCTATTCCTCCACCTTTCCCGTTGCCTGAATCAATTCCAATACCTTTTCCAAACCCACCACCAATGTCATCACCCTTTCCTATCACCTGGACCTCCTTTGGGGATTAGAATTGGTTTATTCCAGTCGTTCTTTTACCTTAAATAAACAAACAAATCGAAAGCTTAAGATTACAAGATCTTCGATCAAATCGAACCGATCTCGGCAGTTTAGTTCAGTTTTTTTTTTTTTTTTCAATCCAAGTTAATCCATTTTACTGAGATTAATGGGCCTAAAAAGTGAGACATGCCCAAAATACTATATAATTTACAAGGAGGAATTGCAGAATCTTTCCATTATGTGATAAATAAATCGACTCATTTTCCCAGCAAATAAATGGATAAATGAGACTAGGTGCCAGACACGTGCCTGAATGAGTGGGCTTTACCAGAAACTTTAAAATCGCTTAAGTGGGCTCATAGTTCATCTCAACTCCATGGCAAAACGTGGGCTAGGCCCGGATGTTTCGGCCTGGATCCTCTGGCACTGACACCGGCCTCAAGGCCTCCTGCTTTGAATCAAGATTCCAAAATCCAAGGGCAGGCTTTGCCCAGAATTAAGTAAGCCAACCCACGTTTTAATGTCGGGTAAATTCTAGTTTATACTGCGTCTAGATTTCCTCGCTCGACTTTTTATTTTGAATCAATGTCCCCGCGTCGGTGTTTGTAAACTCCATTAAAACAATCCTTCCAGGTCTTCCCTAGCAAATCAGTGTGGCCTAGAAAATCTCAAAACAGTTACGTATTTAAGTACGGTATGGGTGTGTAAATACTAGAAAAATAGTATAGATATACGCTGCTTGCCAGTTTCCCTCCTGACCATCCATGGCTGGCAAATTTCCAGTAGTGCTTAGGGGCATGACAGTAACTCCGCCCCCCCCCCCACACACGAAAGCTCGTGAAAGGCATCGGTGTTAATTACACACCAGTCCCGATGCTATCTAATTTGATCAATCGAGTCACTGTATTTGTACCACCACTTTGAACCGTCGAGCCCTTTACCATCTATGGCGGTCAAATTCAACAGGTGTCAAAAATATAGCGGGTAAAGCAATGCTCTTCCTACCACCTCACCCACTAGATTCTTAACACGTCGCGGGCCTACCATTCCTTGCTAGTGAGGTTTCGGAGAAAAAGTTTAAATTTTGAGCACAGAAGACGGTCAAAGGACTCAATGCATAAGATCAATAATCGGATGATCCAAATAAATATAATAATATAATATAGGGATTGTGAAAATATAATTAAACATAAAAGTGATCATAATTCATGGATTGCCTCGAATTCTCAACCAAATACTGGGGCATTTTTGTCATTCTATAGGCAGAGAAAAAGACTAGATCGTTTTATAAATAGAAACGTACAAAGCAGAACAACAAGTTTCCCTTGTTGCTCCCTCCCTCCCTCCCTCCCACCCAATCTATTCTTTTCTTCTTCACGCGCCGCCTCTAATTCAAATTGCCGACCACGCACTCATCCGCGGCCACCGTTTTCTAGATCTGGTTCCGTCTGTTTCAGAATCTCAACCTAACCCCAGGTCTCTGGTGTATCATGAATGGATTTGAAATAGGATCTGTTATTTTACCTTTTTGTCCTTGAACTCGCTTGTCGGTTTTAACCTAGCCAGCCATTGAGTCTCTCTCCTTCTCGACCCCGTTTTGGACCTTTTCTCTCGCTCCATTGTCAAGAAAATGATTTGACACTAACGTCCCGAAAATAAAATTCCAAATTTTTGGTCCGACTCTTTTGGCCCAGAATTAACTGCAATTTAACGGTTTAATCCTTCAAAAGATGAGTTATCACTCGCGAAGGATTTTAACACCTGGCGCCTCAAAGAAGCGCAAAGAGAGAGAGGCCTTGTCTTATTCAATGAAGCCGAGTTCGGCCACGGCTCAACCAGCTTCAAGTCTCGTGGAGCCGATTTCCTCTAATCGGCTACTAGCCGGCTACATGGCGTTTGAGTTCTTGACTAAAGGCACTCTTCTCGGGCAGAAGTTCGACCCGGCTCGAGCAGAAGCCATGTCCTTAGCTGGAGGCTCGGGGGAGTGCTCGAAGAGAGCAGAGCCGGGAAAGAAGAAGGAACACAAAAGCTATGCTGAGGTGGCAAGCATATTAAAGAGCGAAGGGGCCCACATTCCCGGGATTGTTAATCCTTGCCAGCTGGCCAGATGGATCCAGATGTAGGAGCATATTAGCATTTGTACGTGGCGGGATCTGATTGGAAAAAAGATTTGAGTCCACGTAACGTAACGACCAAGGGCATGTTTGTGAATATGTAGCCGGGTCTGTTTGGAAATGGCGAGTGATCTGTCTCAGAAGGAAGATGAGCCAGAAATCAATGGAGCAAGCACAAAGATCTCGTCTGCCTCTTAGTGGAGGCAGTGTTTGCTCGTTTCAGATTCCAAACGACTCCGTTTCTGAGCTTGTTTGTTGTTTAATATAATATCATCATGATCAGATACGGCTAGCTAGCTTCTCAATATCATCGAACACTAGACTTGCGTATCTGGGGCCAGTACGAACGTATGGGATCGAGAATGTAAGAAGCTTTCACCCTTTTTTAATTACTGCTGCTGAATAAATGCTTGTTTTTTCTTTTGCTATTCAATGTGTTCTTTATTCCTGTGATTGTTTGATTCCCTACACCATGCATGTGGCCAAGCTAGCTAGCTTCTACGTGACTGACAAGTATTTTCATGCTCATCTGTAAAACCTAAATGGTATGGCTCGACTGGATGCTATCCAGTGGGCGATCAGGGGTATGGGGATGCAGGCGCACTCGTAATCTCTATGTGCTCAGCTGGCTCATGTAATCGGTGTTATTTTGTCATTTTGTTTTCAAGCTATCAAGCATGCATTTGTGCAATGATCGATGACGCACGATCGAGTGGAAAATGTTTGATGGGTGTGAGGAATCATGTGAATGGTTCAGTTTTTCAGAATGGATCCTTCACACTTTAACTTCAATCACAGCACAGAACTCTAGCAGTATCTTGCAAAGAAATTAAGACCGAATATATATATATATATATATATATATTATTCGGTCTTAATTTCTTTGAAAGATACTGCTAGATACATATATATATATATATATATATATATATATATGTATGTATATGCTCTATCCAATTTAATCAAAGTTGTCAATACGAACAACTTTGTTTTTAATAGTAGAAACTATTGGTATAAAGTAGAATAAAAATCTTCTTCTGGTTTTGTAATGGCTATAGTACTTGATAATGTATCCTATTTCTTTTCAATTTAATGAAATTATTAATTTAATTAGAAAATATGAAAGAAGAGCCATAAAATAATAACATTTTTAATATTAAAAGTATGTTGGGCTATTTCATTACATAAAAAAAGAATTCCCATATAATTTCTACCAGTTATGTGATTGTTTCAGAGTACAATAAAAATTGCATTTCAAAATATTTTTAGTATAAACATAAATTAAAGTAATATACTTCTATTTTTTTTTTAGTTTTAACAGCATAATTAATATTATAATTTCCATGACATCATCAAAATCGAATTAGTACATGTAATTAAATAATTATCATTTTTATTACACATTAAAATAACCTCTATATTTACTTTGCATTTAATAAATAAAACAAAATAATAATTATGTAAAAATACATATCAAAAGATATCGCTTAACCATTTTCATTATCTTTTTTGTTTTTGCTTGCCGAGTAACATGGAATTCCAAATCAAGAGAAAATATTTAGTGAGAGATGGTGGCTCTTGTTAATTTAACTCGGAGTGAATTGACATGTGACCCAACACCGAAATAATCAGTGCCCACCGTTTTTGGCTACTAGCCACTCGACAAAGAAAAAACGGGAATAAAAAAACGTGGGAGAGACGAGCGAGTGCAATTTATTGTCAAAAGAAAAATCTAAAATATATGGAAAATTGCTCTTCATATCATATCATAATTGTTAATTTCGTTCCGTTTCATTTAAAAACCAAAATAAAATAACGTCGTTTTCATCTTGATTTTGATTCCGGTCCATTCCAGAAATTCCGACCAAATTTTGGTCGGAACGCCTCGATTCCGTTTCGGGTTTAAAATCTATTTTTTTTATTTAAAAAAATTATTTTTGACATCTATACATTAAAATAATTTGAAAACACCAAAATATTTTAAATAAAAAAATTCAAAATTTAATTATGCTTGTTAAATTAATATTTTATTTTTTTTCATATATATATATATATATATATATAATTATATATGAATAGTACGACACCGAAACGCTCCAAAACCGGAACATTCCGTTTTATTCGAAAAACCAAAATGACGACCGAAACGGTATTAACAACTATGACTCATATGCTTTGATTTACTGCTGGATTTCGAATATGGCCTCCGAAAAAATAACCCTTTTTAAGGGATATAATGATCTTTTTATTTGTTATTTTTGATATTTTGTGTTTTTACTAAGATGCAATGACTCTCTTACGATCGGAAATTTTTCAAAAGCTTGACTACAAGGGTTTATTTGTAATCAACTAGTTTATGTTTGTTCACTGGGAAAATGTCAAACGGAGAAAAGAAGAAGAAGAAGAAGAACACAGTTTGATCTCAAAGCCCGAAACTTCCATCGTATCCCCTCCCAAGCACGCAACCTCAGCCATGTGGGTTCCTAAAACGACTACAATATTTACATGGAAAAAAATGTTGTCCTATTTTGTTTTTTAGCTGCATTTTCTCAGAAACCAACCAAAGGGGTTTAGTTGATACATGATAGTGAAATTGGCCCTTTATTGACGGAACAGAAAAGGGTGTCTACGGTCTGCCGTACGTGGCCTGTGAGGGTGCTTGTTCTTACCGGAATTCTTGGCCGGGAAAAGGAAGGTCACCATGCTCCTTGCCAAATTGCAGAGGTGAGATTTGGTCTCTCTCTTTAAAATTAGGCTCGACATTGCAGCCGTCTAGCATGCTAATTAACATCCCTTTTCTAAACGTTATTTATGTGTAAAACTGGCCCCAAAAAAGGAGAGGCAACTATGCTTGGTATTGAGTGACTGTTTAAAAATATAGTTGATTTTTATTTTATGTTTTTACTTAAAAATATATTAAAATTATTTTTGAGATCATCTAAAAAAATCAAAAATATTTGATTTAAAATAAAAAATATAAAAATTATTTTTATTTTTTTTAAAAAAACAATGTTAGATAGTCCAGAGAGTGAAATAGATTTGTTTTCCTTTTGTCTGGCCAGGAGCTTGATTGATTTTTGTTTGTAATGTAAGGCTTTCTGGCCCATGGATTTGGTCAACAGTCAATAGCAACTAACGAGGAGCCCAAGGTGCTCATCAAATGGACGGTAACAAAAGACGAGTCCAATTCCAGGCTGTCTGCCACGGCACCATTTCTTTTTGTTTTTGGGGGAGATCAAACGCAAAACCCAAATCTGGGTGTACTCTCGTCTTTTTTTTTTTATTTACTTTTTTTAAAGTAAAAAAAATGTTTTAATTTGTTTTAAACAATGAAAACTGATTTAATTTTAAAAAAAAATTCTTAAGAAATATTAAAAATATTATCATTTGAATTGGATTAACAAGTTAATTTCCACCCGATTAGATTTGAAATTAAAAAAACATTTAATAACACTAGTTTATAATTTGACTATTCCCTACAGCCAAGAGCAGCTAGAACTTAATTTGCTGGGTTAACTCCAACGAATACCCTTTCCCTTGATGGGGCAACTGAGGATCTCATCCCTGCTCCTATTTATTTTCTTTTTTTAATCCATGGCTGTCACGCAAGCCAGATGAATGCTCCTTGCCCTTTAAATTCTCGAAAGGGTTGTACGTAAAAAGTAGAAAGAAAATTGAAATTTCTCAAAGGCCGAAAGGATTCCTTTGAATTAACAATAATATTATATATTGAGAACAACTGCTGTCGCTTGCTCTCTATCCATTATAAGTGACCCTGGCCGGATCAGCTGATGGGATGAACGACGACGACAAGTCACGTGCCTCTACAGCTGTTCCATATTCCATACATATTTATATATATTCTGTTTCGTTCCGTTTAAAAAATCGAGACAAAACAACGTAATTTTTGTCTTGGTTTTAATTCCGGTCCGTTCCGAAAATTCCGGCCAGAACACCTCAGTTCCATTCCGGACTTGTCGTTCCGGATTCAAAATCTATTTTTTTTTATTTTTAAAAAATTATTTTTGACATCTATACATCAAAATAATTTAAAAACACCAAAATATTCTAAATAAAAAAGAATTTAAATTTTAATTATGTTTGTTAAATTAATATTTTATTTTTTCATATATATATATATATAATTATATATGAACAGTACGACACCGAAACGGTACGCTGGAACGTTCCGTTCCAATCAAAAAACCGCAACGACGACCGCAACGATATTAACAACTATGATTTCATATCTTAAATTCCTTCTCTCTCAACACTATCCACGACGACGTATGACCCTTCCAGATTTTTATAAAAATACACATTTTAATTTGAATTCAAGACTTCTCAGGTAGATGGCCAATAATTTTAATATCACAGTTCACAGTTCAAAATGTATTTCAATGATGATAACCGACGTTATCATGTCGTATTGATCATGTCAATACACTTAACACGTAGTTTCTTCTTTTGTTTTTTCTAAGAGGTCCAATGAAATTTCACTTCCATGTATAATTAATCAGGATGATCTCGCCCTTTTTTTATATGTTTTTCTAGCAGATCACCAGTCTTCCAAAAATTCCCGTCACTACTCATCATGCACGTACATAAATCTACCGATCGAGGATGTTCTGTCGAAGGAAGCCAGTTATCGGACAGCGTGTGTATATTCTGACAAAACAGGGGGGGTTTCCATACAAATCATGTCCACAGCAAATGCTTTCCGTTGACCTCTTGGATACAATTTCTTTCCTATGATAATCTTTCATGGATACAACTTGTTTTATTTAGTGCTCCTACTGTGAAGAAATAATGGGATTTCTTCTATAATGGGTTCTTCGTGTATTACACATTTCAATAATTGTATTAAATGAATGAAGACTTGTTTACTCATAAATTCCTCATGCCTACTCCCTCACTCAAATTATTGGCTTATGCTTGAGATTTTCTGGGTTATATATTAAAATTATTCGAAACCCTGCTAGAGAAAATGCTCTCCGTAGATAGTTGTTGGCTGATGAGAGCTAGCAACCTAGTCTTATCCTTTAAAAAATATATTTTATAAATTTAGATAAACGAGTAAAATATTAATTGTTTCATATTTTTACAAGAAATATATATCTTGATTTAAACTTAAAACCTGTCATATACATTACAAACTATCTTCCATCATTACCACAACCACCCTTGAGAATCTAACCCGTGCTTGAGATTTTCTGGGTTATATATTAAATTTATTCGAAACCCTACTAGAGAAAATGCTCTCCGTAGATAGTTGTGGGCTGATGAGAGCTAGCAACCTGAGAGTATTTTTTTTATTAGAGAAAATTTTATCCTCTAAAAAGTGTATTCTATAAATCTAGATAAATAAGTAAAATCCTGATTGTTTTAGATTTTTATAAGAGATATACATCTTAATTTAAATTTAAAACCTGTCATGTAAATTACAAACTCTCTTCCATCATATCAGAGCAACCCTGGAGAATCTGCTTGAGATTTTCTGTGTTATATATTAAATTTATTCGAAACCCTAAATGCTCTCCTTAGATGGTTGTTGGCTGATGAGAGCTGGCAAGCTAGGCTAGAGTGCATGTGTGTATCCCTAGAGTACTTGTGCTCGCAACTTGATTTAGTGGTACGGTCTCTTTCATTTATTTATAAAAAGCCTCCACTAAATCCACGAGTGGTCTTGGCTTTGCCTTAATGGTCGTAACACGTCAATGCAATTCTGTGTTTCCCACTCAAAGTTGAGGCTTCGACTAATTTATAAGCTCTTCATCTTCAGTAACAAGGCCGCCCTCTTGGCTAAATTGAACGATGATGCCAGATATGAGGATCGCTGTCATTGACCCTATCATCTATTTTTATTCAAGTAATTTTGTTAATTTAGAATATTATTTAAATAATTATAAACCGAGGTGCTTTTCTAGAAAGCTTTTTTTTATAACCTTGTTAGGAGGTTGATAAAGCATGCTTGTTTTTTTTTTAATGGTTTTGTTGGTTATTGGGTTGGGTCTGGTTCGCTCATTAAAAATAAACTTGATCTATATATCTAGAGAAATTATTAAAATATAACCACTAAAATAACGTTTTTTTTCTTATATAAATAAGAACATAATCCTCTATGAAAATATATGTTTTATAATTGAAAAAACATAATTTTCTCTCTTTCTTTCCATCTCAATTCTATGCATTAACTTGACCAGATCTACAAATATATCTGTACTATGAAATATCATTTTAATTCTAATAATTGAAGTGATATTGAACTAATTGATCCAGAAATTAAAAAAATAAAATCTCAAAGGTTTCAATCTCAAACCAAGATGATCAAATTAAAATGACCAAGAATCTTACAGTCTAGGTGAAGGAAATTTGGTGTTTAACCTCGAAATGAAGAGTTGGGATTAATTTTAAACATGGATATAAGTATATCTATTGGCAAAAACAAAAATAGAACGTTATTAATTTAATTTAACACACTTGGAAGTTTTAATATTATTCTATATTCTAATGAAGAATCTTTAAAGGCTTTCGGCATATGCCTATAAGATACTTCACGATTACTTTGAGACAGCTATTTAAAAAAGAATTTAAATATTTACCCTTTATTCACGTGGATTAAATAATCACGAGCTAAGATATTGCCATTTTATGATCTTTTTTAATTAAAATTAATAATACATGACAATATAAGCACGTGTAAATTTCAAATCTATTTTTTTTATTTAAAATAATGTTAATGAATAATATAAATTATATTTTAAAATTTTATTTAAAAACTTGAGTTTTAAATTGAAGTAATTTTTCAATATATAATGCTTGATACATAAAACTATATGTATTCATGTACATGATTTGTTTTAGGAGATTTCAAAGTGCTTTGGATTATAATTATTGCCACATATATTATAATTATTTTAAAGTGCTGTTTGGCACTATGGCCAAACCAACGGTTTGGTGCTTTTACTTTTTTTTTTCATTTTAAAAACCGGTGGTTTGGTGTTTTTAGATCATTTTGATGTGCGGATATTAAAAATATTTTTTAAAATAAAAAAAATTATTTTAATTTATTTCAGCACGAAAACATATTTTAAAAAGCTACCGCAACCACAATCCTAAAAGGAAGAATAACATCAAATGAAAATGGTTCTGGCCATCATGCACCATGTAGTGCTTTTCGAACTTTATGGCAGGTTCGGAGATTTGCTCGGTTCTAACTGTGTTTAGGTTTTTATTACTAGCTAGATAGATAGCTTGTATTATGTTGTTGGCTAATTTATTTTTTAATATAAAAAATAATATTAAGATTATGCAACTATATTTTTAAAAAATCTGAGACCCTATATATTAAATCAATTGGGTTTAATAAACTTGATTATTTTAATAATATAAATTAAAATTATATAAAAACAATAAATAAAGTGGAAAAAAATCTTACAATAGGAAAAAAAAAGTTAACTCGAGCCCATCCAATCCAAATTAGCACACAAAATAGGCAACTTGACCATGACATCATGATAATAGCAAATCGAATATAATCATTATGGTAAAATTTAAAAAATATTTTTATTTTATTAAAAAATAAAATCTAAAAGAAAACATAAACATGCTAAGACCGAATCGCTGACATATATTTGGAAATTATCAATGTGGAAAAGAAGGTTATTTTTTTTTTAAGAAACATAATACTATAATTTCACTGATGCAGTAAACTAAATAGTAAAAGATCGATGCCTTATATTTTATTAAATTAGAATTGTTTTATTTTTTAATATTTTTAGATATTTTTATTTATCAATATCAAAAATTATTTTTTAAAAATAAAATAAAAAATTATTTTAATATATTTCTAATTAAAAAACAATTTCAATCATCATGATCACAGACTGTGTCTGAAAAAGAAAGGAATGAAAAGCTTGCTCGATGTGAACAGTTTGCAGGACATGAATTTTGGTTGGATTTGATGTGCTTCCATGATGCTTGGATAAGTCGACCGAAGAATGAAGCCTCGACGATATATCAAGCACAGTACTCGGCATCAGGGTTGAAGAGACTTGTTTTTTTCTTCAGCATCAGGGTTTAAGTCCCACCATACACGCCTGTCATTCCCGCGGTGTCTTACATGTTCACTGGGCTTGCAGGATGTTCAGTGAGCCCGGAGATTAGTTGTGGTGCGCTTAAGCTAGCCCAAACATCCCGGTCATAAAAAAAAAACATAGTACTCGATCGGCATCGTCTACCAATACATCAAATGTATTTTTTTAATTAACATCAATATTCGAGTTAATTTGTATGTATATAATTGAACAATCATATAATTCTATAATAATTATTATATTCACAATCACATTATTCAAATTTTAAATTATAAAAAAAATCTTTTGGTTTCGAGTTAGTGTAATGGTTAATATCAAATGTCTATGTCGATAGAAAAGAGGGATGGACGGGCCTTTATGTCAACAGGGTCGAGCATCCACAAGGGAAAATGCATGCTTCTAGTTCTACTCTAACAGTACCTCTAGCCACCGAGATGTGGCATTTCCTTTTCTCTTTGATTCAGAAAAGAAGAGGCTGCTGTGACTCGTTTGGTGCCTAATTTGCTTGCATCAGCCCTAGCAATATTCCCTAGGGCTTAGAAGTTAGGTAAATCTTCTTCCAGGCATCAAGCTCAAGGAAACGAGATGATGTTTCAATTGATCTGATATGATGGTAAAATATTTAATATTTGTATAATAGATATCGAGTTCGAGTCATGATATGTATTTTTTATAAAATTTTAAAATAACTAGAGTTTTACTCATTCATCTGGACTTATAAGATATATTTTTCAAAAAATAAAATTTTCTCAAATAAAAAAAATAGAAACGAGATGATGTTCCATGAAAATATTGAAAATCCTGATTGAAATGGGTCTTGGGTGAAATCAATCAGTTGAAAAAGATAAATGATTGTGTAATTTTTATTTTTTTTAATTAATACAGTGATTGGAAATAATAAGAAAATTAAATAGAGAATATGCCATTAAAGATAATGAAAACATTTATCCTTAATTTCTCGTATCCTGTTTTCTCTTTCTTAACATACTATTCAAGCTCTGCATATTTTCTCCTTATCAGAATATGCCACTTCCAATATATCGTTATAGCAAAGACGTATATTTCACTATTATAAGCTAATAATAAATATAGTATTGTTTTAAAAAAGGAGTATTTTATGTTTTAAACATTTTTCTCAATTATTTTTCTTAATGGATTAATAACAAAAAAAAGAAAAAGAAGCGAGTGATCGTATGGGTCTCCCAATACATTAATTTCTCTCATTCCCACTAGACAGCTCCAAGGTTCATTCCCACTACGAGAGGTTGACAGCCTATACTGCCTTCAATGTTTGTTACGTATACGATTGGAGGAAGTCCATGGACTCTTATTAATTTTGATGTTTTTTTGGATTGGATTAAACCCCACCTTCTTTCTAGGCATTCATTATAGGTCTAGGTTAAGCAAACAAAACTCCGGCTTTTCCAAACTATTACAAGGTGAGCACACTATAAATCGAACTAAGACCTGCAAGATAGATTTCAAGTTTTTTGCCACTATGCCACATCTCTTGAGGATTTTCATTAACATAGATGTCTGGGTCAGCTTGCTTGCATCTCGATTAATTTTATAGATCCTAAAGTTAACAATCATATAAACTTTTAATGATCATCATATTAACAACTATAAAACTCAAACCTGAAATTACAGGGAAAACAAACCCTTAAGTTTTATACTTGCACCATTGTAGAACCTACTAGACCACAAGGATAGCAAAAGTAGATTTGAAAGTATGAATTATCTCATTAATTAGATTTGAAGGATAAAATAAAAATTTGTGAAATCAGAGTTCAAATTAGCTATGTACGTATCTGTCAATGGAGGGCATGGATACAAGTTCTTGTAAAAAGATAAATATAATTAAAGAATTGATTACCGACATTTTTAAATTGTGCAGAATGTAATTGCTTACGAGTATCGTATACATTGCGTGTATACCTACTAAATTGATTTATTAATGTAGAACGTGGCTGTTTACGTGTATCCCATGCAATATATATATTCCCTACAAAATTGACTTCATTGGCATGTAGACTTCAAGTTATTTCATGCACTAAAATTTTAAATGTGATTGTATAGGAATAAGTTGTTTTTTGGATTTGAACTCCTAGTCATTCAATTAAAAGTAGTTTTAAAATTGTTAAAAAGCTACCAGAAAGCTTAAAAATTTGTTTGATATTATGTTTTAAAAGTATTTTTGAAAAAAAATAAAAAATATTTTAAATTAAAAGTTTTGGTGTTCTTAGATCATTTTCATGCGTTTCATGCGTTGATGTCAAAAATAATTATTAAAAAATAATAAAATTGTTATTTTAATATATTTTTAAACAAAAAATATTTTTAAAAATAAATATAAATATACTCTCAAATAGACACTAAAACATTAGTTGCAGTTCCATTTTATATAATATACACGCTTATAATTGATATATTTTGATACAAGTAATTGCGCATTATCCATCAACCAAAAGTAGTTTTGTTTGTACTTTCATGGGAAACTAAATAAATCATAAAATTAATTGTGTAACATATAATTAACGTGTGAGAAACGAGATTAGTCTTGCATTCATGGGTGGACAACAATTTAGATAATTTATATTTTTGTCCTGTAGAAGAAATAAATAAACATAAAGGAGATGCTCAACTTTTTTTTTTTGACTTATAATGAGAATGAATAATATTAGTCGAGACGGTGGTCTTCCAATTAAGGCTATAATTAAAAAAAAGGAAAAAAAAAAAGCACATCCATGTTCATCATGCAACCTAATAAAAAAAAACAATGCAACCTAATAAAAAAATGTTTTTTTTTATCCAGATTAGATTGAACTGAAACTTTATTATTGTTTTTAAAACTCATAATATTTATAGATTTAAAATTTTATTGTCACCAGAAGTCGCAAAGGCCTTAAATATGGTTTAAAAATTATTAAATAAAATTTGTTATACTATTTTATAATTGATGAATGTTTTAGAATTATTTACTATATAAACAACTTAAAAGAGTTGTAATAAAAAGTTTATGTTAAATATAAAATTATTTAATTATACAAAGGCTTTTTAGAGAAATATCAATTTCCTTACCGTTTAGGCTGTAATTTTAGAGCTTGATAAATCTATTCACGGCTTACTAAATGGATAATTATAAGAAAAAGCAAGATTATGAAAAACAAAACATTTATAGTAATCCCGGTTCAAACAGCAGTGATCAAGAAAAGGGTGTTAGTCTTAATTAATTAAAGTAATCTGCGTTCTTAATGGCCAAACTGACACCTGCACTACGAAACTTAAAATAACAGGTGTGATGCCTGCATTAAGTGGTCATCTTCATGATGAAGATAAAAGAAAAGGTTCCACTGAAGTGGAAATGGCGTCAGTAATGTGTGGAAGCCAAACACATCTTCTATTCAAGAATCAAACGCTGCTCCATCCAACCGGCCATTTCCCCCTTTTGATTTATGATCACGTCGATCACTTGCTCGTGGAATCTGTACTTGAGCCAGGTCAGTAAGATTGATGTGAATCAATCGGAATCCATGCATGCTGCTGCTCTCCATGATCCATCAATGGTTTATGGACCAGTTCTAAGACAATATATACCGTTAGATGAAGAACAGGTGCTGGAAGAGAACAGGGCAGGCATGCTTGTAGCACAATAAGAATTAAATAATAAAAAAAACAAATATTATCAACTCCCACTAGTGGAATGTGCATTAATTTTCATTTTTGTTGCAGAAAAATACACATTTAAATGGAAAGGTGACCTAGAAAGGTCTCCATATACTTGGACAAACAATATATATATGGTTCTCTCCTCTGATGGTGGAAATTAAGGTCACAGCACTCATTATAATCAGAACAAGGAGGGACACCAGATATTATTTTTTCTTGTTTTTGCTGCACAGCTTCTTTACTGTACTTTCTTCGTTGGTGGAGGTGTGAAACTACAGATCTGTGGCTCGATAGGGTCATTTTGTCAAATAAGATTCAATGACATGGTCCACCATCCCTAGAGCTTGAGATCACCGGAAACAAGAATTTTACTCGCTCAGCTCATCTGAATCCATAAAATACGTTATAGATATACCATGCACGATCAATTACATGTTCTTGTGGGCTCAATCTTGTAGATTAACAACACCTGGGAGCTATCAAACTCAAAATTACGCTATAAATATGGGCTGGATCGATTCTTTGTATTATATCTGTCATGGCTGCATGCTGTACTTCGCAGCAGCAGTTTATGTAACTTTCCCTGATCTCTATTCTGGGATTTCTGCTACTGGATATATCATGTCCATTGGCTTCAAAATAAAATAAAATTGAACACTCTAAATCATCAGTCTCGATAGAAATATTCCGATTCCAACTCAAGTCAAGCACATTCTTCTGAAACCCTAAATTGCTACTGTGATTCCAGGACAATATTCCCACAAGTTTGACCTCCTGTTTCATCCAATTCCAGATAAACCTTAAATAGTACTGCCCTTAAAAGGGCACGTAACAGTATCAGATAGGCATTTGATTTTTGTACTACATGTCCAGAGTTATGGGCAATCTTTTAAGGCTCAAGAGTCAAGACCCTTGAATATGTTTTCATACAGTCCACTGATATGATAAAAGGGTGGGGAACACAAAAAGGAATACATTTTTCCAACGTCATGAAACACTCAAAAAGAAAAAAAAAAGTTCTGCAAATCTGGCTCCACGGCTTGTTTGTTTCATCAGCAAATCCCACTAGAGCCATTGTTTTTGTCCCTTGCACTGTTCAAAACAGCTTCTCAACAGTGCTCACCAGATCCCCTCGATCATTTCCAAGTTGGCAAAACTGAGTGTATATTCTGGCAAAGAATCTAACGTATATACGTTTTTTAATCAAACACATTGAAAGAGCCACTGGTTGGGCTGTTGCTCCCCATATCATCAGATGCGATTCAAAATGTTAAAGTCTCCACTTAATTAGTAATAAATGATATTATTTAGCCTAATCATGGAACACTCACTATATACTTGTCTGTGAGGCAGAAATGCTTTGTAATTATATATATATATGATCAGTAAGAAAAATATTCCCTGTTAAAAAATCCAGCAACTAATTATATTGGAGATCAAGTGGTGCTGGTGGGAGAGATCGTTGGTAAATGACTTTGATGAATGTTTTTGAGATGGATTAAAAGAGAGAGAGAGAGAGTTTAATTAGGTGTGTTTGTGAAAGAAGAAAAAAGGAGGTTGCATCAGGGATTTCATTTTAATTATAATAAAATGCATTAAATTATATTATGATTCTTACTATGTCTAAAATGTATACCTTTAATATTGATTTTGAATTTTAAGATTCGCCCTAATTTTTGTTAACTTTTTGAAGTTCTTTTCAATTATTATTTTATTTATTATAAATATGTATAAGGATACAGTCGTATTTATTTCCAAAATTGACAGAAATCAAGAGTTCAAATTCGATATTAATCGAGAAAATAAATATAAAAACTTGTATTAGTTGTTTTTTTAGATTTAGGATAAAAACATTAATACCAAGTTAAAAATATTATGTAAAAACTATATAACACCAAGTTAATAGGTATGAAATCTATTACTGTTCTCGTTTAAATATAATAAAAATAAATATAATTACGATAGTTGATTGTATATGAATGGTTGAACAATTATAATTAATTCACCCCTATAACATGAAACATCCGACTACTCAAATATTTAATTGAAAGTGTAGTTCGGCTAATGGTCGACTCATTAAAAGGACAAAAAAATAAAATAAAAAATCCAATATAATACAGCACATGTGCTTGTTTTTGGTAGTATGGTTGATGTTTTTTTAAAATGTTTTTTCATTCAAAAATATATTAAAATGATATTTTTTTAAAATAATTTTTGACATTAGAATATAAAATAATCTAAAAACATTATTTTTCAATTTAAAATAAAAAATTAAAATACAAATTATTTTTTTTCAAAAATATTTCCTTAAAAATAAAAAAACAGGATTTTTATCTTGAGAATGGACACTAAGGATAGATTAGGGCTTTTCTAAAAAGAACACATCACTGTGTTAAATAAAATTAATTAAATAGTACTAGTAAAATAAAAGTAATGTCAATGTCATTACAACTGTTCACTCATTGATGTGACATCTATATAAAGCAATAGATCTTTCTCAAGGGGGAATATAATGCATCGATGATAATAAATATGTATTAAAATAAATTTCATATTTTAAACAAGTGAATAAGAAATTAAATATTATCTATAATATAAAAGGTGTGGGAAAAATACTATAGCAATGTTTTCTCCACGCCTATATATATATATTTTGGTGTTTTTATTCTTTTTTGGACAAAAATTGTTCATATTTTATATATTTATGCTTTTAGATTTTGTTTTTATTTTTTTTCATTTTATTTTTTGTACGTTTTGAAATTTTAATTTATTTTGGTTAGACTACATTTTATTTTTAAAAATTTCTTTATTATTTTTTGGTCCCAAGATTTTGATTTATTATAGATTTGTCATTTAATTGGAATTAATTATATATATATTGATTCTTTCTTTTTTTCTATCTTTCTTGAAGAGTGTTTATTTTTTTGTCCATATGCATTCATTTAAACTTTTGATTTTTGTTTTGAATTTTTGTCATTTTATTTCTTATTGGCGTTTTATTTTTATTCAGTTCAATTCTGAAATTTTAATTTATATTGGTGATCATTTTAAAATTAATATTGCCCTATTTTTCTCTTTTTTTTTTTGGTTTTCTATTATTTTTATCTGATTTTTGGATCAATAATTTTATGATTTTATTGTTTGCACAATAATAATGATAATTTTAGTGATTATTTTTTTATTGTTTTTTGACAAAATATTCTACTTTTTTTAATTATTCGGGACAATTTAATGATTTCCACTATTTGGGCAGTACTATTGATAATAATTTTAACTGTTATAGTGATGATAATGACAATAACGTGAGGATGAATTTTCAATTTATATTTTCTTCTTTTTGGAGATAGAAAATTAACTATTTATTTTTGTTTTTTGATTAATGCAGGTTCTTTCACAATTTATATTTTGTTTGTTGTGTTCAATTTAAATTGAATTATAAAATAAATTAATCTTAATACAATGTATTCAATAATTCAGATATCCAATTTTTCTTGCTTTTTTTTTAATGATAATGATAATTTTATACTGGTTGTTTCATTAAAACCTATTAAACAAATAAATTTATATCCATTTAAAATTCATATATTTTATTAAAAAAAAAGTTGCACTTCACAAGATTTCTGCACATATTTATTATTTTATCCAAATTTACATTATAATAAAAAAATCACACATAATTAATATTTATTTACGTTAAAAAAATATAGTTCCAGCCACGACGAGGCACGGGTGCCACGGCT